>PVIH01000350.1:0-148370 GCA_004025045.1 Sigmodon hispidus | reverse complement strand
CTCCACTCCAAAGAGTAAGCCTTTGTAGTCTCTCATTCTACTTCCCACCCACGTAATTCTCTCTAATTAGTTACAATTTTTATTTAAATCACTATTCAGTGCATATATTGCTGTAGCTCTGGAAATCCTGTACATTTTCTTTCTTACACAGTAGGGATGTTTCTCCTCTTTATTCACCTCCTCCTCCCTCCTACTCTTCTTCAAACCTAGAGGGAGTCACATTCAACACAATAATCACCCTTTGAGGTAGAAATCCTGCGCTTTTGGTTTTGGGATATTTATTTCAATTATTTTCTTGAAAAATGTCCTACCTGATTTTTGCATGTATGGATTTTTTGTTGTTGCTATTTGTTTGTTTTGTTCTCTCTAGAACATCATGGAGTTTGAGAAATGAGCTTCTATTTCACTAACATTTTCCATTTCATGTTTGCTTATCTTCCATTTTCTAATTTTTCATACTTTAGTACCCCCTCCACCCACATAGTAATCAAAAAGGTGAATGTAATTTCTATGAATTTCTCTCTGTTCTTTTGAGTATAGTGAATTTTATGCTGTTCTGCTTTTGTTCTGTAACCACAGTCCATTACCACTGTAGTAGTTTGAATGAAAATGGCTCCCACAGACTCATATATTTGAATACTTGGTCCCTAGTTTGTAAACTGTTTGAGAAGGACTAGGAGGCATGGCCTTGTTGGAGGAGGTGTGTTACTGTTGGTGGGTCTTGAGGTTTCAAAAGTCAATGCTATTCTCAGCCCTCTCTGCCTCCTACTTGTACACAAGGAGGTAAGCTGTCAGCACTGTTCCAGTGTCATGCCTGCTTGCTGCTGGCTCCCTGCCATGATGGTTGTGCATACATACACCCTCTGAAGCTCTATGTGTCTCATACTCACTCTTCTATAAGTGACTTTGTTCATGTTGTTCTGTCACTGTAATATAAAAGTAATAAGTGTTAACAACATTATTTGAGAATTCCTCCACCATTATACATTTCTCATTTATTTTTACTTTTTATTATTATTATTTTTTGTCTCTTGGGAATCTGTTCATGCAACACAAGAGTGAACCATAATAAACTAAATGGGTACATTTTTTTATTCAGGACTTTGTAACTGGTACATTTTAGTCTTGGATTGTCTATTTGATCTGCCCTGTGAGATGGGGCCATTTCTGTAGAAAGCCTGTTATGTCTGTATTTTTATGACTCTAGAGAAAATTCTTTGGGAATATTTTGAGAATAAGAATGTAGGTACTTAAATTCTGAAAGTCTCACTTAACATTTCATTTAATTTCTTGGCTTTACATTTCCCTGTGCTTAGCAGGGTCTGGTATTCCCTTTGATGATCTTTCTTCAAGACTATTTATACTTGCCAGATCCCTAAATTGTAATGAGGTCAAACTAGGCCATGTGTGCAGAGTAATGTTTGGTCAATCTGTAGCCCACCCATCCAAGTTAAATATCTAGGCAAGTGATAAGATATACATTATATGTATCCAAACCATTTGATATTCCCAGCCTATGTCCAGGCAATATAGTTAAGAACATTAGACATAAAAATACATTTTTTCCAAGGAAGACAGACATCAAAATAGATGATTCTAACAACATGCTCCATAGAACAAAATAATTGTAAACACCTCAAACCAAAGCTAACTGGTCCAAGGATCTACTTATTTCCTCTCAGAAAGTGGACCTTAGTGTTTCAGTCTGGGTAGCTTCTGGTCAGTACCCCAGGGGCAGAGAAATGTGTACACTGAAAGGTCTGACTGTTACTTATGGTGGCATCTGACAAACCCCTGTCCTTCAGTCATGACATTACATTTTGTAACCATTGGTTAGGAATCATTCTCTGATTCTGGCCTTAGAGTCTATTGCTGCAGAATTTCCACCACTGAGACTCGGAATTCTTCTCTCCTGAGTTTTTGGAGCAGTTATCCCATCTACCTGCTTTGTAGCCTTCAGAACATGTTCTGATTAATCCTGTCCATGTTTTTTCTTTGGCTTTGTGTTTTGTAAGGCTCTTAAGGATTACTTTATTTTCTGCTTTGAATCAGAAATCCCTAGAAACAAATTTTTGGAAAATATTTTTATTCAGAGAAGAACACTGTAGATAAAATAAATGATTTATTTAAATAGATTAAAACTAATTATTCATGAAGAGGTAAATCTAAAGGCTCATTTTATTAACTTTGGAAAATCAAATTCAAACACAGGAATTTGCTGAAGGACCAGCTCAAGTGTCCTTCAAAGAGCACCCTTCTACTATCTTAGTTTGCTCATGAAAGTCAAGTCCTTGTGAACAAATGGGTCAAGAGAGTGGGGGGGGGAGGTAGCTGCAAAGGACAGAGGTAGGAAACAAATGATTTAAGTAACTTTAACCCAACAGATTTACCTTTCATCCCTGGCTGGAGATTTAGCTTTAGTTCATGTGAATCTATAATATGAATTAATAAGAGACCTTCAGACAATTATTTTTTACTGGATACAATGCAAGATGGCTACTGTAAGGCTTTAATTTCAGATTAATTGTCCAAACATGCAGGAGCTTCCAGAACTGTCTGGAACCCATGGAAATAAAGCATTACCTTCTGCTGCCCCCTGGCAGATGCTGTGCTTCCTGAATAGTGTGAGCTGCTCTGAGTGGAATGAAAACTAGATAGAGGCTACTGTGTGTGCCTTAATAGATGATGGGGTCATCTGTTAGTGTTTGTTGTCTCATGAACAAATATCACTTTCACAAGATTTTAATTGGTACTTGGCTAAAACAAAATCAACTTCTCTGAGTTCTTGGCTCTGATTTGTCTTTTAATGGTGATAGATGAACAAGATAAATAAATAACAAAACAGAATGTTTATAACTATTGATGATGCTGTGTTATATATATTCAACCTGCCAGTTATGAAGCTAAATAAAAGTATATTTCAAGTTCACTGTGTTTCTAGAGGTCATTGGGACAAAGACCATTTCCCAATAAAAACATTAATTGTATCTATATGGAAGAGGAAATCTATTGACCTGGAAGAAAGACCATATCATCTACCATTTTGTTCATGTTAAATTTCCATTGGCACATAAAAGATAATAGATTATCAGACTCCTTCATATAAGACTAAAGTCCAACTCTACAGATTTGTAGAGTTGCTATACAAACTGAAGGCTTATGCAGAATATTTGATGAGACATGAAGTGTCTCATCATCTTTTGCATCATCTTTTCTTCAGGATGATTCTGGAGCTGTCAAGGGAGTGCAGGCTGAAGGAGATTAGAGACAGGGATAGATTGAAGCATTTACCAATAGCTGTGATTTATTATGATTTTCACTTTCCTTGAGATTGCATGTAATGTGTTTGTGATTCTGAGGAGGACCAAGGACAACCTCTGCTGTCATTTCTCAGACATCATCCAATTTTCTTTTATAGGACCGCTAATCTCACTGTTCTATTAGCTTGGAACTCTCCAGATAGGCTAGATGATGTTACCAGCAAGTCTGAAGGGTGTTCTTGATACCCACCTCCCCATATCTTTTGAATGAAAAGTGTATGCAACCAAAGTGGGGCTTTCTTCTTTCTGTTACTGGACTCTAGAGATTCAATGCACATTAACTTTTAGCACCTCCCCAGGCATTTGTGATTTAAATGAGGTACAACACCTTTTCCTCTGTTTGTTTCTCTCAGCACTGGCATCATGGGAAGCATCACTTCATCTTTAACTATGTATAGGCTGTGAATTGTGGTGGGAATGTTTGCTATGCTACATATTTTTAACTTCATTGTTTCTTGGAACTTTGATAGTAATAAACTAATCTAGTGCTACATTATAAGAAGTAGAAAATTTAGCTTCTTGGTATGCTTCCTTGAGGAAATTTCATGTATAGCTGTTCAGGGTAAGTTCTGCTTCCATTTAAAACATCTGAAAATGCTATGCACAATTATTCATTTCTTAAAAAACAAGGCTTCTGAGAGATCAGGCTCTGCTCCGTAGTCTAGGACCAGGACTACTCCATTGGCAACCTTTGTTCATATAAAGGTCTATAAATTAATTTTAGAATATTTTAAAACAAGCTGGAGATATACAATTTCAGAAAGTTTCATGAAAAGGCTAGTGCTAAAGTTTAGGAAATTCTTTTTACTTTTTCCAGTTAACATAGCCACATTGCTTCTTCTTCTTTTTTCTTTTTTTAACTTCATACTGTTTGTCCCATGTCTCAAGCACATTATTAGCTAGCGCTTTCATTTTAAATCAACCCATTTCTATTAATCTACTAATCTACGTGCCACGTGGTCCAGCCTGTGGCTCATCTATATTTCTTACATGTCTGTCTTCTTCGGAGGTTGGATGGAGACTGACTAACTCTGCCCTCCTTCTACCTGCCTGTCTTCTGATCCTCCACCCACTTCTATGGTGCTCCACATAGGCCAAACCAGTCCTTTATTTATAGCATACAGAGAGCATTTCCACCACATCTCCTCTTTTCTGTCTAATCAAAAAGGAAGGTTTCAGTTTCCATATAGCAAAATTACATACAATAGAATAGCTTTCAAGCAAGAATTACAGTCACAATATCCAGTCTATTTGTATTCACAACATTAAAGAGAATATTCCATTTTCTACCTTATCATTGTGAGTCTAAAGTTTCATATCTAATATACCTTTTAAACTAAAAAGAATTATACGTATAATTATTAAACCTTCAACCACATCAAAGACCACAGAAGGATATAATATTACCCAAATAAACAGGAAGTGTAAGCAACTTCCAAAGTCTAGAAAATGACAGAGATGACACCTGTCTGCCTGGACAGTCACTCAAAGTTCCTTTGTAATATTGTGGCATCCATCTTCAGTCTATATGCCCAAAGTC
Source organism: Sigmodon hispidus (assembly GCA_004025045.1). Taxonomy (NCBI): domain Eukaryota; kingdom Metazoa; phylum Chordata; class Mammalia; order Rodentia; family Cricetidae; genus Sigmodon; species Sigmodon hispidus. The sequence goes on along the minus strand of PVIH01000350.1, from coordinate 143,510 downwards.
TCTGGGATACCTTTCAGTGATGCAGGAAATCTGGCACAGTCTATCAGTCACTTCTCCTTGTGTCCAGAAGGATGCCTGGCAATGTTTTCTGCAAAGCAGGAACCTGAAGGACCATCTCGGCTTGTTCTGCCAAAGTTCAGAGGTCACTTTCCTATGGAACCTGCATGTACAGTTTATACAGCATACTATCAAGCAGTCAATACCAGAACAGTTTCTTGTTCAATGGCTAATTGTTGCCACAAAGCAAATTCCACATGAAGTTTCTTCAGTGCCCATCATTTTTCTGAAATACATTGGTGCTGCCAGGAGCAGACCTGTCTCACTGTCTAGAAAAGTCTAACTTCTTAAAATATTTTAAATGCCATATTCTGCATGTCTTTGAAGTGTTTGAAGACTACCTATCTAATTGAAATATATCTTTGCATACCTACAAAAACCTCACTAACATGACTATAAGTTTGATTATCATAGATGACTATTAATCTGGATTTCTCAATTACACATTACAATTTTAAATGAGTTACATCAGCATTATACCTTAATCAAGAGTAGAATAATACATACAGCATAACAAAATTGACCTTAAGTTTATATCAATAAACCAAAATCCACTTATCTTTTCTAATCATTCCTATATCATATCCTCCCCCCCTTTTTTAAAGACATTGACTATGACCATTAACCAATTGTAATGAAAACAAACATTAATAAGTAATATTTTGGGGAAATTAGATGTAGCTTTCTTTCTTTTACTACTTCCTGCTGTCAAAGGACATTGTTGATCTCATGGGGTCTTGAAGCTGGATCATCTCAACTGGCCATCTTGGAAGCTGAGAATGTTCAGGTGGCCTTGACAAATGAATCCACATTTGCCTAGAACCAATCCACAGGTTTTGATCTTCTGTGGAGACAAAAGTAGAAATTCTTTTCCCAAGCAACATATTCTTATAAACAGATTTCAAAGTCAAAATACCTTTAAAGTATATGTATTTGTTTAACTTAGCAGCCTTAGCAATCAATTGTCTTTCTGCAGTTAGCTCATTAAAAGTTAAAAAATTAAAAGAAAACACAATAAACATAATCCAGGCTGTCTGTTTATCTGCCATCTTTATGTGGCCTTTATATCTTTATTTCCTATTTCTCTTTCTTAAAGGGCTTTCTTTACCCATTTTTTTCTCTCTCTCTCTATGAAGCCTATGTGTATTTTACATACATTGTACCCTGTTTAGAGGTTTTGTGAGTCTAAATCTGTTTTACTGAGAATTCTTAATCATTTTCCAACCCAAAGAGCTTTTAAAGTGTCGGTATCACTTTAATTGCTGACTCTGCCCCTTTTGGTGGCTTTTCAATATGGCGGAGGAGCCCAGTGCATCTCTCTCACTGCCAGAAAACAGAACAGACTCAGGAAATGTTGCTACCAGAAAAACCATTTTTGACTCTGTTTCCTTTATGTTCAGTATAAGCAGAAACCTTAAATCAATCACACTTATGTCAAGCCTTTCGTGAACCATATGCGTTGAAGCTGTGTGCCTCGGATGTGCCATTTTTAAAGTCCCGCCTGAACACCACGCTGTCTTTGTACCATAAATCAATTCAAATATGCAATTCAGAAAGCCACTTTTGGCTCTATTTCAGTGATCTAGAACACTTTTTAAACTTTCTCAGGCTTTATGTGGCTGTTCAGCCCACCCAGGGTCACCAACTGTTGTAGAGGTTTCCTGGGCCATTTGGGTCCAGGGTTTTGGAACCTGGCCCATGGCAGCTTTTGACCCCCAAAGAAATGAATCAGACACTTATGTTAACTTCATATTGTTTGGCTCATGTCTCAAGCACACTATTAGCTAGCTCTTTCTTCTTAAATTAACCCATTTCTATTAATCTACCCACCACATGGTCCAGCCCATGGCTCACCTGTATTTCTTACATGTCTGTCTTCTTCAGAGGTCTGATGGAGACTTGCCATATTGCTTCTTATATGGCTCTGATTTATGTTAGGGTCAGTGGTCTTTGTAGCCTAGGCTATTTATTATATTTTTGAGTAGTTTAAATTTTTAAATTATAAATTCTTTGTTTGAATAAAAACTATAAGGAAACCATGCACAGTTAATTCATTTGTTCATTTGTATGTGGGTAGTCATTTTAGTACAATTTTTTTTAAATCTCTCCACTTTAGAGTTTCCTTTGCCTTTAAGACCAGGTGAGGATTTTTGTTTTTGTTTTTGTTTTCTTTTGGATGGAGGAATCATAGAGAAAACACTGTTTTTCAAGAAAGTAGAGTTGCCAGTTGCTAAAGATTGGAGTTGTGAGCCTAACTGACAACTTTAAAAGAGAGCCAGACTGATGCCTTTGAAATTCAGACCCATGTCCAGACAGGAATCAGAGGTGAGTAGATTCTACTCCTGGACTACCTATCTAGAGAATCCCTCTCTGGGGCAAGGGTCACACCTAGGTTTTTTTTCATACAATTTTCTTTTATTATAAATAAAGTCATATTTTTTATCCATGCATACCATTGTTCAAGCTCCCTTCCTCCTCCTGCACCTTCCAGTCACTATCTCTTCTCTACATCACTCCATTTCCTCCCCAGCAAGGGCATCAGGTCCCAAGGTATATGATCTCAGACTCTTGTTATCAGACAGGCCCCAGGTTTTAGCTGGAAAGGGCCTCCTCCAGAGACTCCTAAAAAAGTGACCTCCCATGGCCAGGCTCCACCACCAGGGCAAACTGCATCATCAGAGAGGGACTGATGCCTTTGAAACTCAGACCCTTGTCCAGAGCAAAGTCAGGAATCCTGCAGAACACTTGCTCAGAGGAGACAGGAGACACACTGGCCCTCTAGCAACAACTGACTAGAAGCTGACTAAGTGAGAACCATGGAAGCCATGGGCAGACACCAGAATACATATAACAATATAAAGAACAATAAGACAACACCAGAAGAAATTGGTGATTCTACAATACCAAGACAAGGACAGAGCAATGAAGAGGAAACAGAAGGAAACAAGAGCATAAACATTTTTATGAAGATTATAAGAGCCTTAAAAGATGATATAAAAAATTCCCTTGCAGAAATAGGAGAAAATACAAACAAAAATTTGGAAGAGATGAATAAATCCTTGAAAGAAAATAAACAAACAAATAAACAACAACAACAACAAAAACAAGAAAAGGAAACCCAACAAATGAAAGAAACATTCCAGGAACTAAAAACTAAAATAGAAGCAATAAAAAAAGACACAAAATGAGGCAAAGGTGGAAATAGAAAATCTGAGGAAAAGAGCTGGAACTGCAGATACAAGCATAACCAACAGAATCGAAGAGATGGAAGAGTGAATCTCCAGAGTGAAAGACTCAGAGGCAGAAATAGATAAATCATAAATCATAAAAGCCATAACACAAAATGTTTAGGAAATTTGGGACACTGAGAAAAGACCTAACCTGAGAATAACAATAATAGAAGAAGGAGAATATCATCTCAAAGGCACAGATAATATATTCAATAAAATCATAGAAGAAAACTTTCTCAACCAAAAGAAGGAAATGCCTATAAAGATACAAGAAGCTTATAGAACACCAAATAGATTTGACACCCCCCAAAAAGATCTCTCACCACATAATAATTAAGCCACAAAACATACAAAACAAAGAAAAAGTTTTAAGAGCTGCAAAAGAAAAGGGCCAAATTACCTATAAAGACAGACAGATCCATCAGAATAACACCTGACTATTCAATAGAAACGGTGAAAGCAAGAAGGTCCTGGTAAGAAATTATACAGATACAAAAAGAACATGGCTGCAAACCTAGACTACTATACCCATCAAAACTGTCAGTCATCATAGATAGAGTAAACAATATATTTCATGACAAAGAGAGACTTAAACAATACCTATTCACAAATCCAGCCCTTTAGACAGCATTAGAGGGAAAACTCCAACCTAAGGATCCCAGATATACCCATGAAACCACAAACAATCAATAATCCCACAGAAGAAGCCCAAAGAAGGGAAATGCATATAAGCTACCAACAAAAATAACAAGAAATATCAATCAGTGGTCACTAATATCCCTTAGTATCAATGAACTCAATTCACCTATAAAAAGACACACACGAACAAGATGGATACAAAACCAGAAGCCATGCTTCTGCTGCATACAAGAAACACACCTCAAAGAAAGACACAGGCTCAGAGTAAACTGGTGGGAAAAGAATTTCCGATCACATGTGTTAGTTTTTTGCATGTGGCACGTGAATGGAATCTCAACACCAGAGTACCACACTAGAGTTTATTAAAGCGGGGAGCAGAGACAGGGGCAGAAGACAGCAGAGAGAGAAGGGGGAAGAAGGGGGAAGGGGCGGGCACTAGTGTGAGCCTTTTCTTTAAAGGGGTGGGTGGGCCCGGGTGGGCCCATGTTTGCATCGCCACACCCAGGGGCATGATTGACAGGTACATTCCAGGTAAATGCAAGCTTTAGAGATCCTTACATTCCACCCTTCTGATATATATTAAAAAAACTGAGCCATGGAAGTTTATTTCTTGGAACTCAGGGAGGGGGGGGGATATGGGTTAGTGATAGAGCTTTGGGAGTGACTAAGGGGAAAGGAGTTTGGAAGTAAACCTTGAGTTATCTGGGTGTGTGAATGGTTCTTTTCTTTTGCTAAGGGATTCTATTGTCTGCAGTGATAGAGCTTTGGGGGTGACAGGCTAAAGGGAAAGGAGGGAAGAAAGAAACTTGGGAGTAAACCTTGAGTTAGCTGCATTGTATGAATGATTACTTTCTTCTGCTAAGGGATTCTATTGTCTGCTGCCTGCATGTTAACATCTGTGGATCCCTGCTAGGTCTGGTAAAGAAAAGGATTAAAGTGTCCTGTATTTTGTCTACCTGGACTCTTCTGGGGGTTGGGGGTGGGGAATGGTCTTTGTGTTACCTGTAATGCATCTTCAGGGAGTGGCTGCTTTAACTGTGGAGCTGAATGATCCTATGTTTACCTTGGATTCCAAGCAGACTGCCTGGGGCCCTTTGTTTACCACCTTGGCTTCTGCTCTGGCCAGCTGCAAAGGAAGCTTGGAGCTGGTTTTTTAAGATTTTGGGTCGCATCTGGCTATTTTGAGGAGGGGGGATAAAAGGTTTAAGATTAGGCAAATGAGTCTAATGTGGGAAGGAGTTGTCAAAATTACTCTATATGGTCCCATCTACTTTGGAGTGAGGGGAGGAAGCAGATTGTCAGGAAGGTAGAACTTACAGCCTGATTGGATAGTAAAAGGAGCAGAAAACAGTTGGAGTGGCTGGCAAGGCTGGGTTTAGGCAAATGTGATCACTAAATGAAATGAAAGCTCCCACTTTTGCTAAGAAATCTCTTTTCATTAGAGCTGTTGGACAACTTGGCATAACTAAAAATGACTGAGTAATAGGAATTTCTCTAAAAATGCAATTAAGCGGCAGTGTCCGATAAGGTCACATGGATTTGCCTCCTACCCCGACAATTGTAAGGCCTGAAAGAAAGGGTGGATCCCAATACTCCTGCAGAACTGAGAGCGCAGCTCCAGTGTTCACCAGGAAAGAAATGGTCCAGCCAGAAACCTCAGTATCCACCTGAGGCTCTCTCTGTGTGATAAGGTTTGCCGGACTGAGAGGGCCTGGGCACCATCATTCATCCTCGGCCAGTCCCAGGACATGCACCTCATCCAAGCTTTCTATGTCCCCACCCTTTGATGTAGGGCAGCAGCTGCCTGGCCAGTGGTGTCTATAACACTTAGGGCATGACCTGGATGGCCTTTGTGGTGGTGGCTGGGGTGCTGGCCTGATTGCCTCCACCAGCAAGAAGTATTTCTCCTGCTGAATTCTCTCATCTGTCCATGATACACCTTGAATGCAAGCACCAAAATGTCTGCTTGTGGAGTTAATGGGTGCCTCTCAAGAGATCTAAGCTTGGCCTTTATGTCCAGGTAGCTTTGATTAAAGAAATGGGTCATAAGAAGCTGTGTCCCCTCAGTGCTCTCTGGATCTAAATTTGTGAACTGCAAGAACACATTTGTAAGGCGCTCTAGAAAATGGGACGAATTTTCCTGTTTATCTTGAATCACGTCCTGCAGTTTCTCACTAAATTTGTCTGATGAACCTCATCTGCATGTAGTCTGGCCTGCTCCCAAACTTGCCTGCGCTCCTCAGGAAGAAGATTATTGGTTAAAATTGTATATACATAGTGCAAGGTGAGGTCGTAGGATTGGGTTAAGTACTGAAATTCTTTTATAAAGGCAGTAGAATTTCAACTGTAAGATCCTAACTTCTTTGCAACCTGGGAGAGTTCAGACAAAGGAAAGGGAGGTAGAATTGGATCAGCATCCTTAGAGACTCAAGAGCAGGTGATAGGCAGAGAGGAAGGGGCAGTAGGAGTGCGTTGAGGTAGGGTGGAGGGTCATTTGCAGGATCCAGTGGAAGATGAGAATCATCAGGGTCTGAGGAAGTGGCGAAAAGCAGGCGAGCAGGAGAACAAGAACTTAGGTGGAAAGGAAGAACTTAAGTAAGAGAAAGCTTTTATATAGGGGAATTCTTTTAACTCTTTCAATCCACCTGGTTGCTGGCATTAATTAGATAATTCCTGCAAAATATTGGGATCCAGGGTGCCATTAGGTGGCCACTTTAGTTCACTGTCTAGGGGATATCTAGGCCATTTATTTGTACAATAATGGATCAGCTTGGTAGTATCTAGATAGGGCATAAGGCTAAGAGGTCTCAGTGCCTCTAGCATGTATCCTAAGGGTGAAGATGGAGGTATGGATTTAGCTGGCTTATTTCCCATGCCGAAACTTAAGGGGAAATATGGAACCAGCAAGCAAGAGTCGTCACCCCTGCAAACTGAGTCCACAAGGAAGCGGGCCCACAGGCGACTAGCTCGTCAGCAGACAGGTGCAGGCTGCTCGGACAGTGCCCCAACTCAACCACGCATATATCTCTAAAACCTGGACATTACACCCACACACAGCAAGAGAAAGTGGACTTGTCAGTCCCCAAAATCATGCGCCTGCAACCTATTCTTGGCCTTGCCGGGGGGGGGGGGGGGGGGCGAAAGGTACCAGTGTAATTCCCACAGGGGCAGGTCCCTGGACAAAACTGTAGAGCAGGGGAAAAAAGCCAGGAGTGTTTGCCAATGAAAAGGAACAAATCACGACCAAATGAAGATCGGGGAGCTGATCCTGCATGAAACTAGTTCATGTTTACGATGACCAAGGGGGAAACTCACCAATCAACGCTGGTGTTGTGCCCGTATGGTCCGCGACTAGGCAGATGGAAGGTGGTCTCTGGTGGAGGGTCAGAACAGGGGTCCCCAGCACCTATGTGCGCTTAGGGGTGGGTGCCCCCCCTGCCCCCACCCCTGAGCACTGCACCAATGTTAGTATTTTTGCATGTGGCACGTGAATGGAATCTCAACACCGGAGTACCACACTAGAGTTTATTACAGCGGGGAGCAGAGACAGGGGCAGAAGGGAGCAGAGAGAGAAGAGGGAAGAGGGGGCGGGGACTCGTGTGAGCCCTTTCTTTAAAGGGGTGGGTGGGCCCCATGTTTGCATCGCCACACCCAGGGACATGATTGATAGGTACATTCCAGGTGAATGCAAGCTTTGGAAATCCTTACAACATGGCCCTAAGAAACAAGCTGGTTTTGACATCCTGATATCTAACAAAGTAGACTTCATACTAAAATCAATTAAAAGAGACCAGGATGAACATTATTTATTCATCTCAGGAAAAATTGATAAAGATATCTAAATCCTGAATATTTATGCCCCTAATAAAAGGGCACTCATCTATGTAAAAGAAACACTAATAAAGCTCAAATTCTTCATCTATTCTCACATCCTAATAGTGAGAGACTTCAATATCCGATTTTCACCTTGGATAGGTCAACCAGACAGAGACTCAACAGAGAAATAAGGAGTCTAACAGAGATTGTGATGCAAATATATTTAATAAATATTTATAGAAGCTTCCACCCAAATGCAAAGGAATATACATATTTCTCAGCACCACATGAAACTTTCTCTAAAACTGACCACATAATTGGTCATAAAGGAAATATCAGTAGATACAAAAAATGGAAATAATCCCTTGAAGCATATCAGACCAACAAGGCCTAATATTAGACTTCAACAACATCAAAAATCACAGAAAGCCTACCAACTCATGGAAACTAAACATCACTCAACTGAACCACATCTGTGTCAAGGAAGAAATTAAGAAAGAAATCAAAGTCTTGCTAGAGTTTACCGAAAATGAATCCACAATGTATCCGAACTACTGGACACAATGAAAGCAGTCTTAAGAGGAAAATTCATGACAATATATGCCTATATGAAAAGCCTAGAGAATTCTCACACTAGAGAACTAATAGCACAGCTGAAACCCTTAGAATACTTAGAAGTGCACTCACCTAGAAGGAGTAGATGGCAGGAAATGATCAAACTTAGAGCTGAAATCAATACAATAGAAACAAAAAGAATAATACAAAGAATCAATGAATTAAAGAGATGGTTCTTTGAGAAAGTCAACAAGATAGATAGATAAACCCTTAACCAAACTAACCAAAAAGCAGAGAGAGAGTATCCAAATCACCAAATTCAGAAATGAAAAGGGGGACATAAAAACATATCCCCAGGAAATCCAGACAATTATCAGGTCATACTTTGAAAGTCTATACTGTATAAAAATGGAAAACCTAGAATAAATGGACAGCTTTTTGAACAGGTACCACTTACCAAAATTAAATCAAGATCAGATTAAATACATAAACAGATCTATAATCCTTAAGGAAATTTAATCTGTCATTAAAATCCTCACAAGTGAAAAAGCCCAGGTCGAGATGGTTTCAGTGTAGAATTCTATCAGACATACAAAGAAGAACTACTACCAATACTTGTCAAACTGTTTCACACAGTAGAAACTGAAGGAATATTGCCAAACTCTTTTTATGAGGCCACAATTACCCTAATACTCAAGCCATTCAAAGATACAACAAAGAAAGAGAATTACAGATCAATTTCCCTCATGAATATTGATGCAAAAATTCTCAACAAAATTCTGGCAAACTGAATACAACAACATATAAAAGATATCATCTACCATGATCAAGTAGGCTTCATCCCAGAAATGCAGGGATGATTCAGCATACAAAAAACCCATAAATGTAATCCATCATATAAACAAATTGAAGGAAAAGAAAAAACCACATGATATATCCTTAGATGCTGAAAAGGCCTTTGCCAAAATCCAACACTCCTTTATGGTAAAAGTCCTGGAGAGATCAGGAATATAGGGAAAATACCTAAATATAATAAAGGTGATTTACAAGAAGCTGACAGACAACATCAAACTAAATGGAAAAATACTCAAAGCAATCTCACTAAAATCAGGACTGTCTTCTCTTCCCTTATCTATTCAATATATTTCTTGAAGTTTTAGCTAAGGCAATAAGAGAACAAAAGGAGATTTACTGGATCCATATTGGAAAAGAGGAAGTGAAACTATCTCTATTTGCAGATGATATGATAGTATACATAAGTGACCCACAAAATTTTACCAAGGAACTTCTATAGCTGATAAAAAAAACTTCAGCAATGTAGCAGGATACAAGATTAACTCAAAGAAATCATTAGCCCTCCTATACACTAAAGAAGTAATAGATCTATTTGACAAAAACTTTAAATCACTGAAGAAAGAAATTAAAGAGGATATAAGAAAATGGAACGATCTCCCATGCTCCTTGATAGGTAGGATCAACACAGTAAAAATGACAATTCTACCAAAAGCAATCTACAGATTCAATGCACTGCCCATCAAAATCCCAACACATTTTTTTTTTTTTTACAGACCTTGAAAGAACGACATTCTATTTAATTTGGAATAACAGGAAAGCTAGGATTGACAAAACAATTTTCCTCAACAAAAGAACCTCAGGAGGCATCACCATCACCAACTTCAAGTTATAATACAGAGTTAGAGCAATAAAAACAGCTTGGTACTGGCATAAAAACAGACTTGTGGGTCAATAGAATCGAATTGAAGATCCCGACATTAACCCAAAATCCTATGAACACACCTGATCTTTGACAAGGTGGTCCAAAATATTCAATGGAAAAAAGATAGTGTCATTAACAAATGGTGTTGACATAGCTGGATGGTAGTGTGTAGAAAAATGCAAATAGATCCAAGCCTATCACCCTGCACAAAACTCAAATCCAAGTAGATCAAAGACCTCAACTTAAACCCAGCCACTCTGAACTTGATAGCAAAGAAAGTGGGAAATACACTTCTACGAATTGGCACAGGCGACCACTTCCTAAATATAACACCAGTCGCACAGACACTAAGAACAACAATCAATAAGTGGGATCTCCTGAAACTCAGAAACTTTTGTAAAGCCAAGGACACAGTCAATAAGACAAAATGATAGCCTATAGAATGGGAAAAGATTTTCACCAACCCTACAAGTGAGAGAGGACTGATCTCTAAAATATATAAAGAACTCAGGAAACTAGAGTCCAATACCTTGAATAACCAAATCAAAAAATGGGGTTCAGAACTAAAAAGGGAATTCTCAACAGAAGAATTATGAATGGCTGAAAGGCACATGAAAAAGTGCTCAACATCTTTAGCCACCAGAGAAATGCAAATCAAAACAACTTTGAGATATCACCTTATACCTGTCAGATTGACTAAGATAAAAGACACAGATGACAGCCTATGCTGGAGAGGTTGCAGCCAAGGGGAACACTCCTCCATTGTTGGTGGAAGTGTAAGCTTGTTCAGCCACTCTGGAATGCAGTATGGCAGTTTCTCAGAAAACTGAGAATCAATCTCCCCAAGGATCCAGTGATACCACTACTGGGCATATACCCTAAAAATGACCATTTGCATTCCAAAGGCATTAGCTCAACTGTGTTCATAGCAGCATTATTCATAATAGCAAGAACCTGGAAACAACCTATTTGCCCCTCAACTGAAGAATGGATTAACAAATTGTGGTACAGTACACAATGGAGTACTACATAGCAGTTAGATAAAATGGTATCCTAAAATTTGCAGGCAAATGGATGGATTTGGAGAATATCCTCCTGAGTGAGGTATCACAAACCCAGAAAGATAAGCAGGGGATGTACTCACTCATTAGTGGACTCTAAAATAAAAAGCAAATGGTTACCAAGCTGCAAACCAAAACCACTGAACAGCTTGGGATTTGAATCGCCTTTGACCTGTATCTTGGAGCCCATTGTCTCTAGAGGAACACCTGATCCAGTCTTGATGTTAGGGTGAGGAAAGCGTATTTGGTTGGAATGGATGCTAAACTAAGCCATAGTGAGACCCTGGGACCTCCAGCCCTTGCTGGGGAGGAGATAAAATGATGTGGAGAAGAGAGAGTGACAGGGAGGTGCGGGAGAGTAAAGGGAGTGTGAACAAGGGGGTACAGGGATAAACAAGGAAACTATTCATAATAAAAAAGGGGGGGGGGTGAAAAAAGACCAGGCAAGTCTTTAGTTTGCTTCTATTCTTCAGCCCACTATTCCTAATAAATCGTATACCTCACTGTCCTATTTATCTGTTCTTTTGCCAACTGGCAGTTACTGCATTGTTCTCAGCCCTCCAGCTGCCCACTTCAGATCCATATTAGCTGTTTCTCTTTGTTCACCTTTGCTACAGTTAATGGTATTGTTGGCATGTGAACGTAGCCTGATTATTTTTTAGTTTGCATGGTATTCTATGTATAATAACTTAATAACTATCATTTTAGGGTTGTAAATTTTCAGTATTTCCAATTTTTATTTTTATAAACAATTTCAGAATCATCATGTTTAGTTTCTCTTCTTAGTATTTACTGAATATTTACTTCTCTCAGAAGCATTGGGAATGTTTATGAAAGGAAAGTAAGCTATATGACCAAACTTTATGTAACTGATTTTTCCTTTACTTTTAAAGATGTGTTCTACACAATTTTGAGAATGATTGACATTGGAACATTCACTTTCTTTTATCCCCGGCTGTATCATCAGAGAAAACTATTATCCTGTTCTTTTGTTCTCCATTACCTTTATTTTTCAAAATAACATTTGCACAGAACAGTAATTAAATGGTTAGCAGAATCTTATTATGTAATTTGGTTGTATTCTTTTATTTTAAATTTTGTTTGTGTTTATTATGCATCTTCAGCCACACTCAGCAAGTGCCTTTATCAACCAAGCTGTCTTACTGGCCTCATGTTTATTTACCTGCTTTATTCACTGGCAGTTCCACACATGTGTGTAATGAACTGTAGTTATTTCCAACCCCATTCACCTCTCTCATCCTTCCACAACCGTTTTCCCAACACCCTCTCCCCATTTGTCTTTGTTTCTTGAGAAAATTTCTGCTCCTAATATTTGTCTGGGCTACTGGGTAATCTAAGGCTAAATTTTCATGCAAACACTGCTTTATTTTTACATTTTCCCCATGTATTTTTTCCCTTCTCCTTCTACCCAATATTTCTCATTCCAATGCATTTAGGAATCCATGTGCTCATATTTTAAATTTACATTTATTTGTTGTTTAGCATTTCAATTAGTTTTATAAATGATGAGAACTTCATTAACATTATGAAACTATCACCCAGGCTTTATAAACATTTTCATCTGTTTATTGTTCATAGATAGTAAACTATGAGAGAGAGAGAGAGAGAGAGAGAGAGAGAGAGAGAGAGAGAGAGAGAAAGAGACAGAGAGAGAGAGAGAGAGTGAGAGAGAGAGAGAGAGAGTTTGTTGTATAGACCAGGCTGGCCTAGATCTTGATATCCCTGCCCTACCCTCCAGCCCTCTGAGTGCTGAGATTATAGTAACACCACACCCATTTCTGATCAACTCTTAATTTTCAGTTGTTAGAAGCCTGGTAATTATGTGTAATTATGGTTTGCATTTGACTCAATTCCTGTTGAGTGGGGAGCATCTGCAGGTGTTAGTTTCCCATAAATGTGGGTCCAGGCCAGGAAAATGGTGTCACAGAATCTTACTCCTAAAAGCACTTCATATTTAATCTGATTCCCTGCTGCTTCTGTCTTCAAATCCTTCCAAGTTTTGTTTTAAACTTGTAATTTCCTAAAGAATTCTGATAACTCAGTGGACAATGAGCAGAAGTATGCATAGTTCTCACCTCTTTTGGCTAATTATTTTATATTCTTTTACAGATATTCTAGAACCACATAATCCCGGTGTATCCACATTTTATGGAGGTCTGCCAGACTTACAGAGATCACAGGGAACAATTGACACATGGTTAGATGGTCAATAAAGATCAGAGAAGACACAGTTTCCTTTGGAACAGCAGCGTGTTTCATGTGTAGGGAGCCATCGAATCATAAAATTATAAACAGTGAGTCTCGTCACTTCTTTATTTATGTTGGAACCAAACTCTTAAAAAATAAAATGGTGGCTGAGAAGGGAAATATCATACATGCTTCCCATAGTTCCCTTAGCCCCCAGCCCCTTCCTTGCTCACCCAAAAAAAATTCAGACTGTTTAAAAGCATGTGTGTGTCAAGAAAGTCAAGATAAAACAATTGACTTTGTGTATTTATTTGCAATATCCAGGAATGAACTATTAACTTGAATCATGCATTTTCTTTTCCATAATTTATTATGAAGTTAACAATATTATATTTGTACTTTAGAATATCACTGTGTAATAGAAAAATAAATAATAACACTTGAGTTAATAATTTAAAAATTTAGCACTAATTTATAATTATAGTAAATAACAAATAGAGCTACCATGACTACTTAAGGAAGATACCATGGAACAAAGATAAAAGCCTTATTTTTTTCCTACTACATAACTAGACCTTTGTCTTCTATAGAAAGGATTCTACATAATTTTGTGGACAATGCTTATGAATAGTATAAGTTCTTGAGATGATGAGTTGTATTTTCTGAGTCTTTCAAGTATCGCGGTAAAAACTCGTCTTGAGATATGTTTTAAACAGGGTTTATTTGGTGAAAATAGCTTATAAAACAGAGCCGGTTTTAGGAGAAGATGACAGGATGAGGTTGCAGCATGCTGGAGCTTTTTTAAGGAAGATTTTTTATTTTTACGCTGTATGTCTAAACTCCCAGACAGCTAGAGCAAACTGCACACTTGGGCAAAAAACTCTCATAAAAAAATGACGACTGTTTGTCTTGGTCCCCTCCCTCAAAGGTCTACTTCCAAAATCCTTTTCAGTTAACCACGCCCAGCTCGTCTCCATTCCTATGACGTGATCGTTTACATATACAGTTCTTGATTTCCCGCTACATTCAAGTTTTGTTTTCTTTGTGGATCTTAAATTGTCTCTCTCCAGGGTGGAATATTTTAATTCAGGAGAAATTGTTATATAACAAGTATTCCCTGTGACCAAGTAACCACCAGAGAAATAAAGTAAACCTGGATTAACAAATGCTTTTGCAAAGTATAAAGGCACCACTCAAAAGTAGTTAGCTATGGCAGAATAGTCCAACCTCAGGGCACCACTTAGAAGCAGTAGCATACAACTGTGGGTATATATTCAAATGGATCATTTTTCTAATGAAGAGGTGGCTAGTGTTGTAAAACAATATTGAGTTTCAGACTTAGCTAAATGAATGGTTGAAAAATCTAACATTTGGAAAGAACATATTTAGAGCATGGTGTAAAGGGATGTACTTAATATTTTTGTCTTTACTGTAACTATATACTTGGGAAAACTACTTAAGGAAATGATTTTTTTTTTCTTAGCTCATGGTTTCAGGGTTTCCATCCCATCAAGATAGGGATAGCAGAGTGGAGGGGAGAAGCTCACATCATAGCTGCAGAGAGCAGAAAGGTGAGTGCATTCATGTCCCAGCTGGATTTGTCCTTTCCCAACTATGTTCTCTCAGTTCCTAGCCTATAAGACTTTTCTGCTCTCATGCAGAGTAGTCTTTTCTCTCTTAATAAATCCTCTCTTAAAATATTCTGGAGGTTATACATGGACTTGGTCATGTGACCTTTCACTTCTTGGATCAGCCTTGACATATCCATTGCTGTGTAGTGAAGGAATCCTGAAAATTGCTTTCCCTGCTAATAATGATTCTGGTAAAAATATCATCTATGGACTTACAGAACACCATAGATATCATGATGACATTTATACAGAACTGCTTATAACCAAGGAAATCACTTGACTGAACAGGAAATTCAATAGTATGGCCATGTTTACAGAATGCACTGATGATGCCCAATGAACTTTAGAATAGCTGGCATGGTAGAATGGTATTAGTGGGTTCTTATGGGGTCAACTATGATGTGGTACTAGAATGTGTATCCTACAAAATGTGGTGTATACCCTGAATCAATATGTAGTATTTGGTACTTGTGCTGCCAATGTGACATGAGCCATAGTTACTGGAGACAAAAAAAAACCTTTACTGAGAAATGCTTACATTGGATTGGATTGTAGGCAAGCCTGCAGGGCATTTTCTTAATTGGTGATTGATGGACCCAACCAATTGTAAGAGGGGCTGCCTCTGGGCTGCTAGCCCTGGTTTCTACAGGAAAGCATGCTAAACAAACCGTGGGGAGAAAAAAGGGCCCTCCATGGCCTCCCCATAAGCTTCTGCCTCTAGGTTCCTGCCCTGCTTTGACTTGTTTCTGTTCTGACTTCTTCAGTGATGAACAATGATGTGAAAACATAACCAAATAAACCCTCTGGTCATGGAGTTTTATCACAGCAATAGTAACCCTACCTAAAATAGTATTCTATTCCCCCATATCAATGAATCACATAGATCAGAAATCATGAAAGGGACTTACAGTGGCTTTTTCACTATTAACCCCACAAGTCTACCATAGAGATTTCCTCTCTGTCCCCGTGACTTTAGCTATCTTTGTTAGCATTTATTAATTCAAAGAGGAGAAATGTTTCTTTTAGGGTTTTGAGAAAATTCCATTGACTTGGAACCTGAGATTGTCATTGACTACCTTAAACATTTCTTGGACTTTTGGACCATCCTATTCTCACACAGGTGTTATTTTCTCTCTTAATTAAAATTAATCCTCTTATAGACATCTACTAGGTTGGATTTATCAATCTCTTATGCTCTTATCAATCCAATCAAGCTAAAAAGATAAACCTAGAGTCCAGTGAAATTGAGTAACTAAGCCTGTCTGAGTGCTGCCTAGTGGGAAGATATTTGTATCCCCTACTATTGTTCTCTAAACATAAATGAATATTTTAATAGCTACTTAGATAAAATAACTCAGTGTGAAGATGTCAGTGAGTGGCTCTTCTCAACTTCTCTTGTTACCACTGAGCTCTGATAAAACTTCATTGACTCAGAATCAGAGAGCATCACTGACTGTCTTAGACATTTCATGCCATTGACTCAACAGGAGAACAAGAAGATTGCTGTTAGTGGAAGCAGTACATTGGCTGCTACTCTGCAATAGGAAGTAATTCTGGGGTGTAGGAATTGCTGTTTTCTTTTATTTGTAAATCAATTCTGCTTTTTCATGTGAAGATATTGCTTGTGTTTTGATTTATTTTCTCTTTTACTCACCATTTGTTATCTTTTAAATTTAGTAACTATAAGACTTTTGTTCACTTTTGAATCAGACAATTAATGATGACCACATATTTGGATTCAAAAGTTACCCAGCAATGTAGAATGTGCCTAAGCTTTGTTGCCCTAAAGTCTCAATACCTGAATTTTCCCTAACAAACTAGCAATAAATGATCCAAGCAGCTGCTCCCAATGTTCATCTTCATTCTGTACACACCCTTCCCCCATATGGATTATTTTTTGTTACCCTCAATGTGCCTTTTCTTTATCTCATCCTCAGCAGCATGGTTGCTGAACAAATTGCTTCAGGCTTTTAAAATAAATGAACAAGATTGGTTTCTGTCATGATTAACTTTGGGGATTTATGAGGAAGCTGCTTACAAAGTTTGGGCAGAAATCATCCACTGCCCCTGTGCTGCAGGCACTGATAATATGTAGACTCTACGGAGAGGGTCTGAGAACTTAGCTTGTATAACTATCAGCACACACTTTCGTCAAGGTTGGAGGAGTGGTTTTATTACTTTCTACATTTTACAACCAGTTATTTAACTTCCGAAGGAGTTTCCACTGCCCATCTTTTACTGACTTAGACAAATGTTTTAAAACATTGTAGAGGTAGTGATGGTTGTGTGTGCTCTGTACTGTGATTGTGTACCTATTTTTGGTGAACTAAAAAGAGAAGGCAAGGAAGACAAAAGGAAGGGAATAAGAAAGGGAAGGACAGAGAAAGAGGGATATATGAGATTCAGAAAACCAAAGAACCGTGCAAGACTCTAAAAGCTCAGAGGGTTATAGGACTCATGAGCCTCCACCACAGGATTTGTTTGTTTGCCTCATTTATTTATGTTCTATTTAGTTTGGACTTTGGCTTTCATTTATTTATGTGTGTGTGTGTGTGTGCATATATTTTAACACAGAATCTTATGTCACCCAGGATGGCTCCAAATTATAATGTAACATAAGATGACCTTGAATTCCTAATTCTTCCACCCATCATTGGAGTACTTGCTTTCATAAGCTGTCATTCATTCATACTGTGGTTGGCTTTTGGTGCTATAGTTATCATTGAGTCACTCTTCTATAAATAATGCTGTCTTAGCCTTACTATTGCTGTAGTGAAACCCCATGACCATAGCACCTTTGGAGGAAAGAATGTATTAGGCTTATACTTCCATCTCACTTTTAATTATCATCAAAAGAAGTCAGGATAGGAACTCAACAGGTCAGGGTCCTGGAGGCAGGAACTGATGCAGAGGCCATGGAGGAGTGCTGCATATTGGTTTGCTCCCCATGGCTTATATAGCCTTCTTTCTTTTTAAAATTTTTAAATTTATTTGTACTTTGAATCTTTCCCATGAATTTCCATCCGATTTATTTCCCCATCCCTTTGTATCCACCCTCTGCTCTTACAACTCCTTTCCCAAATAAAATAATTTTAAGAGAAAAAAAGACAAAAAAAATTTCCAAACCAAAACAAAAAGGTAAAAGAAAAAAAAAATCAGTCTTATCTTGGAAACTGTACTGTGACATAGTGACTCATGCAGTAAACTCCTTTGTCTATACATCTTTACTTAAAAGTGCTTGTTGCAGACTTATTTTGAAAGACCCTCAAATGAGGACCTTTCCTCAGAAGGAGACCACGAGTCCCAGAGACCGAGATGAGCCACACATCAGATGCAAATTGCAAGAGGGTTTATTCAAGTTACGAAGATATCCTCGGGTGGCAGTAACTCGGAGAGCAGACTGGCGCGCTGATGCTTTGTTCAGGGACTTTTTATAGCGTAGGGGAAAGCGGGAAGCAGGCTTACAGAAGCAAAAGGTGTGGTTATAGGAAAAACAAGGAAATCATTTGCTCATTTAAACAACTTTTACTTATTGGATGAAGGCCTAGTGGCGGGAAGGAATGGCGGGAGGAAACAGTTGCTTGCTGGGAGGGGGGCTTCCTGAGCATTGGCCCTGATTACAGGCTTCTTGTGGTATGCGGTCCCGGTCACTTAACTTCTGGTTATCTGATGGTTTCTTAGCAACCCTTTTACTATCTGCCTGCTCGCAGGCTTGTGCTTGTGTGGGGAGGGACGGGGGACCCTGGGCATGTCTGGGCAAGCCGGGACAAGTCTTAGGCAAGTTTTCCAGACTCGTTCCCACATACGGGAAAAGAGAAAAAAAGGGGGGGGGGCATCCTGCTCTACTGGATACCTAAACTGAATGCCTGGGTCAAACCCTAGAACCCAGAGTCTTTCAATTTCACTGGTCTGATTTGAGGCCTATGGTTTCTGCTACACTATCCATGCTGGGCCCTCATTGGGGCTCCTCTTGGCTACTCTGTTGTTGTCCTGTGTTGTAGAGATCCTTAAGCTTTCAGCCTGTAGGATCAGTCCCTTCCTGTGCTCCAGTAGATCTCAGATAGCATGGATGTTGGTGTGTCTAAACACATAACCCTGGTTCTGGGGCTAGTTAGTTGCAGGGTTGGGCAGCCTGACAGATCCCCCTTGTCCTCAGCACCAGGGTGAACTCTTCTATATTGCCCCTGGTATTTCACTCCTTGTAGTCATCAGCCAGGAGGAAGTTCTGTTTTTATGTCCTCAAGGGTTGGTTTTCCTCTACTGAACCCTCAGGGACAGCTCTACTGCCCAGGCATGATAGGGAGGCCATGCTCCTGAGTGCTGAAACTGATGAGGGTCAGGAAGATTTCTCCTGTTCTTATGACCTCAGGCCCAGCTCTCCCATCTGCCTCAGGTGTTGATGCTTTGGGGTGAGGGTGAGGGAGGGCATCTTTCTTCTGCCCATCCTATCAAATGTCAGAAGAACAATGGGGACAGCCTTCCCATCCTCAAAGCATTGGGGCTAGCTCACCCTCTATTGTGTTACCCATCAGTCTGCTTTTATTTTATTTTATTTTATTTTATTTTATTTTATTTTATTTTATTTTATTTTATTTTATTTTATTTTAATAGATTCCAGAACCTTCACTTTAGGGTGACAACACCAAATTGACTGGGCCCGCCTTGATCAGTCACTAATAAGAAAATGGCCTGCAGGCTTGCCTACAGATTGGTCTTATTTATGCATTCCCTTAATTGTGGTTCCCTCCTATCACATGACTTTAGCTTGGGTCAAGTTGACATAAAATCATGTAGCACAAGTTTCAACAAACTAGCTGATTCAATAAAATAGACTTAAGATGTAATTATTTCTTTTATCTGTTTTACATTCTATCTGGAGTAAACAGTATTTTTTTATCCAGGTCGCCCCAGTAAGTAACACATTACTTGTTATCTATCCCTGCAACTGAGAGACAAAATCTGAGGACTTCTAGCCAGAATGAATTACATAGGAAAATCCCAGTCATGGAAGAAAACAAACAAATAAACAAACAAAAAAGGGCTGTCTAGGTGGCCCATCTGGCAAAGTTCTCTGGCAAAGTCTGGCAATATAAGCTTTATTTTTGAAACCCACGCAGTAGAAAGAGGCAAGCAAATTTGCAATTTGTTCCACGACTTTACATGTATACCATAGCATGCCACTTCGAAAGATAGATAGATAGATAGATAGATAGATAGATAGATAGATGATAGATAGATAGATGATAGATAGGTGATAGATAATAGATAAATACATTGATTATAAATATATGATAGTTGATAGATGATACATAGATGATGGATGATAGGCAGACAGACAGATAGATAGATGGGAGATAGATAGATAAATAGATAGATAGATGCAATAAATCAAAGAACAAAGGGCTAGAGATATATCCCAGTGGTACAGCACAAACTCTGCATATGCGAGGCCCCAGATGAACTACAGTAACTTTAAAAAAGTATTTTTGAAATATTGTGAAAATGGATGAGTATGATAAAGGTGAGTTGAAAATATTAAATCAAATTCTGTTTTTAAAAATTTTATAATTCTTGTCATCTTGGATGAAGTAGTTATAGGTCATAAAGAAATAAAAGCTATTGATTTTTCATGAATAAGATGTTAGAACTTTGATAGATTCAGTTCTTTAGCTATAAATAGTATTGTGTTATTTCACCTACATTTTTAACACTTTAAATTTTTTTTAATTTTATATACCAAACCACTGAAACCCTTCTCCTGATTCTCTCTCCCATCTCTTCCTATGCCCTCCCCCATTTACCCCTCATAGTGGAGAAGGCCTCCCTTGGGTAGTCAACACAGGCTGGCTTTCCAAGCTGGGGCACGACCAAGCCACTTCCCTCTGAATGAAGGCTGAGTAAGACATCAAACCATAGGAATGCGCTCTAAAAAGCCAATTCATGTACCTAGGATAAATCCTGGTCCAAATACTAGGGGACTCACAATCTGATCAAGCCACACAACTGTCATTCACATTCAGAGTGCCTAGTTTGGTCCCATGCAGGCTCCTCAGCTCTTTCAGACTAGCTTGGCCCAGCTGTCGCTGTGATTTTTTCCATCAGGATCTTGACCCTCTTTGCTTCTGTAATTCCTCTCCTCTCTCTTCAGCTGAAGTCCAGGAGCTCAGCCAAGTGCTTGGCAGTGGGTCTTTGCATCTGCTTCTATTAGTCACTGGATATAACTTCTATGATGACAATTAGGGTAGTCACCAGTCTGACTACAGGGGAAGTCCAGTTCAAGCACTATCTCCACCATTGCAAGGAGTCTTAGCTAAGGACATCTTGATATCTTCCTGAGGATTTTCCTAGCACCAGGTTTCTTTTTAACCCCACAATGGCTCACTCTGTTGGGATATCTGTTTTATTGCTCTCCCTCTCCTTTTCTCCCCCAACTTGGCCATCTTGTTCCCACCCTCCACTAACTCCCTTCTATTCCTCCCTGCCAATTTACCCAGGAAAGTGTAACCATTTCCCCTTCCTGGAGTGATCCATGCATTTCCCTCTAGGTTCTTCCCCTTTATCTAGTTCCCCTGGAGTTGTGGATTGTAACCTTTATTTTGCAGCTTATATTCACTTTATTACACAAACTATGTTTGTCTTTTAGGTCTTGGTTACCTCAATCAGGATAATGTTTTTTTCTAGTTCCATCTATTTGCCTACAAATTTTAGGGTGTTCTTGATTTTTTTTTACCATTAAGTAATACTCAATTGTATAAATGTACCACATTTTGTTTATCCATTCTTTGTTTGAGGGGCATCTAGGTTGTTCCCAGATTCTGGTTATTATGACTAGTACTGCTATGAACATAGTTGAGAAAATGTCATTGTAGTGTGGTTGAGCATCATTTGGGTAAATGCCAAAGAGTGGTTGGTATTGCTGCACCTTGGGGTAGGTTGATCTCTAATTTTCTGGGAAACTGCCATACTGATTTCCAGACAGTATGTACCAGCGTATACTCCCACCAGCAGTGGAAAAGTATTTTCCTTGCTCCACATCCTCTCCAGTGTCAGTTGTCTTCCAGTGTATTTGATCTTAGCTATTCTGGTAAGTATAAGATGGGATCTCAGAGATGTTTTGATTTGCATTTTCCTGATGGCTGAGAATGTTGAGTACTTCCTTAAATGTCCCTTGGCCATTTGAGATTCTTTTGTTGAGAATTCTCTATTTGGATCTCTATCCCATTTTAAAATTGGATTATTTGGTATTTTGATGTCTACTTTATTGAGTTCTTTATATATTTTGGAGATCAGGTTTCTGTCAGATGTAGGGTTGGTTAAGATCTTTTCCCATTCTGCAGGCTATTGTTTTGTCATATTGACTGTGTCCTTTGCCTTACAGAAGCTTCCCAGTTTCAGAAGGTCTCATTTATTAATTGTTGCTCTTAATGTCTATTCAACTAGTATTACACTTATTTTTTATCATATGATACATTGCTATTAATATAAGCATTTATAAATGAAAGCAATATAGTATAGATGCAAAGATCACAGATGATTGGGGTCAGGTCCTCAGATGGTTGTAATGAGACATTCCTAGCCCAGCCTTCAATGCCTAGGCCAGAGTTTCAAACCAGCTGCCACTTAGTCACAAATAATCACACAAAGTCTAGTCAGGACTTGAACTCACAGAAACACAGAAAGATCTCTGTCTCTGAAGTTATGAAATTAAAAACATAAGTTACCATTCTCTGACCTCCATGGCTTGAGTGTGGGTGGATCTTTTCTCTGATATTCCAGACTGGTTTTATTAAATATAACATATATCACCACAGGTGGTCCTCTGGATCTGTGGTCCAGGTCTTCAAAAAGGTGTGGTAAACAAGCATGAAAAATTTGAAAGGGTACTTCCATTTTGTTTTCTGGTGTGAGATTATTTATTTTGTGTGTTATCACAGGTGTAGTTAACCTCCTGGGGTTGGAGTTTTCCTTCTAATACCTTATGTAGGACTAGATTGTTGATAGATATTGTTTAAATTTGACTTTATCATTGAATGTCTTGCTTCTCCAACTATGGTGATTGACAGTTTTGCTGGGTATAGTAGTCTAGATTGGCATGTGTGGTTTCTTAGAGTCTGCAGGAGATCTCTTCAGGCTTGCCTGGCTTTTAGTCTCCATTGAAAAGTTGGGTGTAATTGTAATAGTTCAGCTTTTATGTTACTGGGTCTTTTTCCTTGAAGCTTTTTAATATTTATGATATGTTCTATATGTTTTGTATTTTTATTATTATGTGGCAAGGGGTCTTTTTTTCTGTTCCAATTATTTTCTGTCCTGTATGATTCTTGTACATTTTATAGACAGCTCATTATTTCAGTTATGAAATTTTTTCTATAATTGTGTTGAAAAAAATTTCTGAGCCTTTGAACTTCTTTTATTCCTGTTAGTCTTGCATTTTATGGTATCTTAGATTTCCTGAATGTTTTCATGGTATCCCAGCTTTCCTGCATGTTTTGCACCAATATTTTTAGAATTACCATTTTATTTGACCTGTATATACATATTTATTCTATCATATCTTCACTGCCTAAGATTTCTTTTACATCTCTTATATTCTGTTGGTGAAACTTGCCTTTGTATTTCTTCTTCATTTACCTAAATTTTTTTATTATCAAAACTCTCTCTGATTATATTTCCTTGATTGTTTTGATTTTCATTTTTAGGTCTTGAGCAGTTTTATTTGTTATTTCTTGGCTTTCAAGTTTTTTTCTTAAAAAAAAAGACTTATTATTTTTCTCCAATTTTTTGTTGTTTTTCTCACTTTCTTTAAGAAGTTTATTGACTTCTTTTTTTAAAGACCTCTATCTTCATAAAGTTGGTGTTCTCTGGTATTTTTTTTTCTGTGTTGGGGCAATGATGACTCAGAATTTGTGAGAGATGTCCCAGTGACCTAGGGTGGAACCAACAACTATGACTGGTTCAATAAAATGATTACTAATGACATTCTACTATACTCATAGATTAGTGCCCAACCAGCCTAATCATTATCAAGGAGGCTTTCTTCAGCAGTTTATGGGAGCCGATGCAAAGACCCACAGCAAACATTAGGCAGAGCTTAAAGAGGAGGCCCATGGAACAGGAAGCAGAAGTAGGTGCCAGAAGTGTTAATGATACCATAAGAACACAGCCACGGAAGTAAACAAGGGCTAATAGGAGCTCACAGGGCCTGAGACAGCAATCATATGGCATCCCTGGGCCAATGCTGGGTACTCTGCATGTATCTTATGTCTGGGAGAAGTTGTGGGAGGGGAAAATGAAGAGATGTATTATATTAGAGAAGAATAAATAAAAAGGAAAAATTGAAAATGAAATGTTCTTCATGGACAAGACTGGAGGAAGTAAGTGTGGTGGAATGCTCTCTGTATGATGTAAGTAAAGTAACTGTTTTGGCCTATGCACAGCACCATAGAAGTGGGTGGAGAATCAGAGGCAGCCAGGTAGAAGAAGAAGGGTGGAGTTAAGTCAGTCTCCATCTTTCCCCCGAAGAAGCATGTAAGGAACACAGGTGAGCCACGGGCCTAGCCATGTGGTGGGTAGATTAATGGAAATGGGTTGAATTAAGACGAAATAGCTAGCTAGTAATGTGCTTGAGACATGGGCCAAACAGCATGAAGTTAACTTTATGATTCATTTCTTTGAGGGACAAAAGCCGCCGCGAGAACCAGGTTCCAAACCTCTGCCACGGCCCAGGTCACAAACTCCCGGGCCCAAAAGGGCCCACGGGAAAACTTACTACAACAGTGAAGCCCTCAACAGGATGAAAATCATAAGAATTGGGAGAAAAGCAACTATGGAACAACCAGTCAACTTCAGCTCTCAGAGGCAAAAGATGAGATGACATCAAGGAGACTCATTCACTAGGTTGGATATTGGTGCAAACAGCTGCTGAAGTGTGATAGTGATAGAGTCCAAGTTGTGGTCATGCAAAAGAGAGGAATAGAGGAAAGAATTATAACCAATCAAGTCAAAGGACAATGTAGCCAGGTTGGAACACACTCTTTACACATTTGTGGAAATTTCCAACCTAATACAGATAACTGCATGGAAATGAATAAAATATGGTAAGATAATTTATCCATAAAGAGAAGATGGTATGGGATCAGATAACTCAGTCCTCTAAGCAAGATTGATGTCTAGTAGGAAGTCCACACAACAGTTAATAACTAGGAGTGTTAGCTCTCAACCTTTGAACTTTCTGATAGTCTTTCCTTAGTTAAATCAATGTGCTCCATAGTCCTTGTTTGGAAAGCTTGGTTACAAGCTTTGGGTACTAGTTTGAAGGGTGTGCAGCTGGGAGAATATAGGCCTGACTGACAGAAATGGGTCACTAGATGTAGGTCTTTGATAATTACTAGTCCAGACTCTAGTTCTGACTATTTCCTGCTCCCTGACTGCCATCATGTGAACAGCTGCCACTCTGCCATGCCTTTCCTACTGGGATGGACTGTGACCCTCTGAATCTATAAACCCAAACAACCATTTTCTCCTTTAGACTGTTACCATTAGATATTTAGGTCACAGCAATACACATTTAGACTACAGATAAAAAATGCAAAATATAGTCATCACAACATCAAGTGCCTGAAGGAAATTAGTACTTAGAGTTTAAGATAGGGTCAAGACAGGATTAAGAGGTGAGGAGGATGGATGGTCACAATTCTTACTTAGAACATTAGAATGATCTCTCTGAAAATTTCAAACTCCTTCTTGGGCAGGCATATTGGCTCACACTAGGGAGGTTAAAGCAGGAAGACCTTAAATTCAAGGACAAAGAGGAAATTCATAGGAACCCTGCTCCAGAAAGTAAAAAAGGATTTCCAAAGCTAAACAGAAAAATAAATGATCTCTTACTCACATCTGAATACTGAATAAAACCAACCATGTCTCATCCTTGACATAAAGCCCAGTTTACAGCAGGCAATAAAAGTTTAACACTGTTTAACAGGATGACTAGGAGAGAAATGTAAGTCAGGGATGATTCATCTAAGAGCAAGCAGAAAACAGTCACCAGGGAAGGGAGAGACAGGAGATGACCTAAGGGGCTGACATTTGTGCTCCAGAGGCTATAGCTGGCTTGAGATTAACTGTACCCTAGTGTGGGTTGAGACTCTGGGCTTCCTGTGCACTGTCATAGCTTTTATGCTGCCTCCTGAGATACTTCCATCACTCCCACAGGGGACAATGTGTAGGCAGGAAGTGAGGACATGCTTGGGATAAAAGATCAAAAGCAACTTCCTTTTATCTTTTCCCCATCTCCTTCCCTCTTTTCTCTCTCAATTCTTTTATGTACAGCATAGAGACAGTGTAACCTTGGTACCCTGTGAAACTAACTAATATTTAACTGATTTTACTATGGTCATTGCTATGACTGGCCTGCATAAGCTGAATGATTCTTATCTGCTCTGCCTTTTGAGACAAAATACAACCTCTTTACCAGTTCCTAAAACTCTCTTTTTGCAAAATATCAAGCAAAACCCAGAACCAACTGAATGAGTTCAAGAATGATAGCTGTGGGTAGAAATCCCAAAGGGAGACAGCACAGGCAGCCCTGGATCTGGGCCATGATCAAGCCTAACTTGCTGATGATCTAGCCAGGGGAACTGGACCCACTCATATCCCCAGGATTCTCACACTGTTGTCTATACAGGAGGAAAAATGAATTCCTTCACTCATTTGTGTATATAGCTCTATTTACAGTTTGTCTTCCTTAGTATCCCACATAGGCCATTCTATTCTTATTCCATATATAATCATGACATAAAATGTCAGGCTTTTTTACTTTCATAGAGTAGTACATATATACTATCCATCCACATTTAATTCTCATCTGCACCCTGAATCTATTCCATTTTGAGTAAGGCCTACAACTACAATGGTCAGAGCACTCATCAAGTGCCATCTATTTATTACTACTCACACCCTGAACAACACATTGGTAATGTAGTCTCGGGTCAGATCCTGAGAATTATTCTGGAAAACCTCTGAGCCAGGAATAGTGAAAATACTTGGACTGAGATTTTTATTTGTCATAAATTTTTTTGTCTTCAATTTTCATAAGGTAAGCCATATTGGCTTCCTTTTTCTTTACTTTCTCACTTGTTTATTTCTTTCCTGACTTATTGCTTACTTTCAACTGTGTGAATAGGCCCCAAGGCCTCACATATGTTTCTGTACCATCCATGGCCATCTTTCATCCTTATAAATTAACTTCACTGATGGAGAAACCTGGAGGGTTTCTTGGGTCTTTTTAAAGTCTGTGTTTCCTTAGTGGAATGTAGCCATGCAAATCTGTTATAACTGACTATATTTGCAAAGCTATATTTAGTATTTATATGACATGGCTTGAAGTAGAAAGCTCTAATTGGAACACTCATGTGGAAGGATCTTCTCAAATGGCTTACTTATTTTTTCAGAGGTAATTTCTCAGGCTTTAATTCTGAATACATCTTGTTAAGGATCAGGGTTTCAACACATTAATTTGGATAGAGGAAAAAAACATTCACCTCACTTCATAAAGGAAGTGCATTCTTAATTAAAGAATGAACAAGATAAAAGGTAATAAATTGAGCCATTTTTCCACTATGTGACAAGAAGCAAAGAAACCATAATGGTTGTAGTGATGTGATACATTGGCATCTTAGAAGATGATGTCAGAGATAAAGTTGGTTGAGACTGGGGATGAAGGATGAGAAGAAGTTAATCATTAGGACTTGTGAATCATTGTAAATTTGCTGAGGAATCATAGAAGACTTTGAGCAAAGAGCATCATGGAAATGATATTTAGCAGGCTGACATGTGAACAAGAGTCCAGAGGAGATGCAAAAGAGAAAACTGGCATCATTTAGGAGGTCATTGCAGGCTGGGAGAGATACTTGATATTTTGGATTAAGTAGTAGGAGTAGGGATTAAACATTGATAAAATCATAGACATAATGTGAATATATAATTGAGAAATATATCAGACATAAGTTATGAGCACAGAAGGGAATCTAAGATGGCTCCTGAGGCTTTGGGTTACAACTAGAAAGAGAATTACATGAAACTGAGAGACAAAATTTAAAAGAGGAATATATCCACAGTGAAGAACTGTTGTGAATACTTCAGGATAGACATCCCTGTGAATGTCATAAGAAGGCATTTAGCAAATTTTTGTGGAGTTTAAGGAAGAAATTTGAGCTGTGGATAAAAAAGGCAAAGGTTTGAGTACATATTTTGTTTGAAACCCAGGACTAAATGCCACCAAGTTTGGATGCAAGTTTGGACAGGTCATCAGATCAGTCTATCCTCAAGAACAAACTATGCCTTTAGTTAGGGAGTCATGCCTTCCTAGAGATCTCTATTAGAGGACATACATATATGGTATATATGTATCTGTAGAAGTATGGATAAAAGGTTTTAATTGTGATGCTAAGTAAAAATTAGTTCTACCCTCCCCCAATAAAAAAGAGACCCCTATTAAAAACATGATTATTATGAGAAAAAAACTAACATGATTTCAGTGTCCTCCCTGTAATCCATCCTGAAAAACGGTAAGGTCAGCCAATGTCTAGCTCATGCTGGTCCATCCTTAGGCACACTCTATCAGCCCTTCAGTATGAAATCAGGAATGTCCATCATGTCCATGCCCACTTGCTGTGCTGTCTTCTACTTTTAAGTTTTGTGAAGCTAATGGAATAAAACAAGAGGGTACCCACATATTTATTGGATAGTATATTCTTCTGCAGTTTAAGATTTTGTGTTTTTTATATATTCTGGGTACTAATTTACTGTAAGGTGAATAGCTGAAGAAGATGTTCTTCCATTATGTATGCTATCTCCATTTTGGCAATTGTTTTCTTTTCTTGGCAGAAAGTTTCATCTTCTTGCAATCCCAGTTGTCATTTCTTTCTATTATTTTCTAAACATCAGAGTCCTACTTAGAAGGTTGTTGAACAGGCTAATATCTTAAAGTGTTTCCTCCATTGCTACCTCATAGAAATGTACAACATGTGGCCCAAAACAAAAATATAAAGTTACTTAAAACATCTTGAGATTTTTGTACATGTGATTTTCTTTTTGGTACCTAATTGGGAGATTATTTAGTGCAAACTTTGTAGATAGCATTTCATGTCCCAGTGTCAGAGATTGGACTCAACTGTTAATTTCTAAGCTGCAAGACTTTATTAACGTCTTTGGTTTAGTTTGAGTTGATTTTTGTACAGGCTGGAGAAATAGGGATCTAATTTAGTTTTTTATACTTGGGTATCTAGTTTTTCTCAGCATCAGTTTTTGTTGTTGCTGTTGTTTGAGACAAATTCACCATCACTTTTCAAAGATATAGTCTCTTTACCAAGGCATATATTTGACAACTTTTGAAATAATCATATGGATATTTCAAAATATCCACAGTCTTATTTCTAGGGTCTTTATACTATCTTACTTGTCAGTATTAGTAGTGCAAATATCAGGGTGTTTTGTGCAATGGAGCTGGGAAATAATCTAGGTAGGCATTTGGTACCTCTACTATTTCTTCATCGTTTTTTCCCCATAAGGTCATTTTGGCTGTTTGGGAGTACTTTTGCTCTTTTGTATAAGTTTTATGATTGCTTTTTTTAAGCAATTATAAAGAAAGCAATTATAATTTTGATGTGACTGGTACTTTACAAAGAAATACAAAATATCTTAGCACCTAAAAAAATGGATATCAAAGAGTATCAAAACTATGTTGACAGTCTATCTCACTCCAGTCAATGGGCTATTATCAAGAAAACAAGAATGCTATGCTAGTATTGGCAAGGATAGAAGGAAATGGGACTTTCCTTATTGTAACCACTATTGATAAGACTTTAAATTAGTACACATTCTGTGAAAACCAATTCTGATTTCAGCCCCCATGTCAGGTAGCTCACAACTACCTAAAACTACAGCTTCAGATAATCAATGCTGTCCTCCGACCTTTGTACTTACAACACACACACACACACACTACACACACACACAAACATACACACAAATATACACATATACAAATAAATAAAAATAATCTTAAAATGTATTAAAAACTGAAAACTATATAAACTATGTATTTGTAACAACAATAAATGAGGAAAAAACATAAATTGAAAAGAGAACAAGGTATGGCAGGGTTCAAAGGGAGTAAATAAAAGGGGAAATTATGTAATTATATTATAATCTCAAAATTAAAAGATATAGTAAAAATTGCAGTAATAGAAAATATAACTACCCTATGATCCAACAATGTTAGTCCATGGCTTATAGCCAAAGTATTAAGATAACATATATTTATTGCATTTATCTATATAAGTATTATATATATATTTATATATATATATATAAAACAGTGCTGCAATATATCAAAGGGTGGACTTTTTGAGTTATCTAGATCTTTCCAGATTTTAGAGTTCTCTTATATAAATGTATGTGCTTATGAGTCATAGGCATTCACATATTTCTAACAATATTTGAGGTAGCTCATTATAATTAAGTTGTAGAACAGTGTGGGTTAAAAACCATCTAGATATTTGAAGTGTATGAGTGATTGCTGACATAAATATGTGTACTGATGTCCAAGGATACCAGAAGTGGGAGTAAGGATCCCTGATCCTGGAATTACAGGTGGTTGTAAACCACCAGGTGAGTTCTGGGAACTGAACCTGGGTCTTCTGCAAATACAGCAAATGATCATAGCTGCTGTCATCTCTCCAGATCAATCAGTGAAATGTTTAGGTGAATTCATGACTAGAGATTAAAATTAAAATCTATACAAATCTCTTGTTGTCTACATTCAGTTTTCTCTGGGATACAACTTCCAGAAGAGTTTTAAATTTTTAACTAAATGCATGTATTTAAAATACTTTGTATTTAACAAAAAACAATTAGGAGAACACACTACTTACATTTGATAAAAGTAATAGTGCTTAAGATACTCATAAAATGAGTCATCTAAACAAAAAATGTAGAAAGTCAGAAAAAAGGTACCCCCAGAAAGAGGTCCACTGTTCACATAAGAAAGTACTGTAAACATGAGTAAGTCCAGCAATTCAGTCCTTAACAAGGTAATTATGGTATTGACAGGCTAAATGAGAATCCAGAATAGAAGAGACACTTGGCAAATTTCCCACTAGATTCTCAAAATTACCAAAACCCCTGCATGCCACCTCCAGTAATTAAATCAGGCAAGGTTCATGGAGAATATTTGAAGGAGTCCAGCATAGGGTGCTGCAAACAAGAAAGACATTAACAAATTGATAGTATTTGTTTCAGAGAAATTATAGCATAAAGTTTAGGTCATTAGATTGCCAGAAAATGAAGTCCTTTGTCAAAATGAACCTTTTTTATTCTTTTTAAAATAAACTAAGAGTTTCATACAATACATTTTGATCATATTCCATCCTTTCCCTTCTTTCCAGGTCCACTTTCCCTTCCCTACCCAACCATCTTTCTGTCCTTTTATTTAACCTTCAAGAACAACTTGCACTTCCCAAATTTTTGTCATTAAACTGAAGTATAGTCAACTTACCCCAGGCTATGCTAAAAATACTATCTCTCCCTCTCCTAGAAGCTAACAATTGCCAATGTCCTCAAAGCTATGGCTCAGAAAGTGTTGCTAATTCCCCTCTCCCCACTGGGATTTAGTCTGGCTTGGGCTTGGTTAGGTTTTGCACATGCTCTTGTAACTGCTGTGAGTGCCTATGTACAGCTGCCCTGCTGTGTCCAGAAGACAATGTTTCCTTGGAGTCTTCCATCATCTCCAGCTCTTACTCTCTTTCTGTCTCTCCTCTACAATGATGCCTGAGATTTCTGGTGTCTATGTTCTCTGTAGCACGGAGAATTCTGCAGTATCATGTTCTCTGCACTTTGGCCAATCACATGAATCTCTGTGTTAATCCCCACCTACTACAAATAGAATCTTTTCAAATAAAAGTTGATCTACATGTATAATGGTAAGTTTACTTCTAAGGACCTGGAGCTGTAGCTCCACCCAGGCCCTGGTCCCAGGCCATTACTGGCTCTGCTAAACCTATTCCTGTGTGAGAGGAGACATCGTCCTTCATACACCAGGGCCTCAGGGATAGCTTCAGTTCAGTCTAGCCCTCAGAAGCAAAAGGAAAAACATTTGTAATTTTTCTAATGTGTTACTTTTCTAAATTAGATATTAACCTAAGTCTAACTACATACAGAGAATGTAAATAGTCTATTTTTAGTCAGACTTCATGAAATTATGGACATAGCTATACCTTCCTTACATTGACAAAATATGAAATTTTATTTTCATTTTAAAGCTCTTTTTTTTTCTTCCAGTTTCATTAAGTGTGGGAACAGCATAATTGACCAATGGCTTTTAAACCTGGCTAATTTTTCAAGTCACCCAGGGGTTCTTTTACGCACTAAAGTCTAGACATTGAGGGTAGATCGCAGGTACTTTTTCCCTTTATTGTTGTAGGCCTTGATCACTCCCGGTGAGTTTAGTAATTAGTTCTGTCTTGAAATCTATCACCAAATGTCTCCACAGGTCCCCTTCTTCCTGATTATTTTATTTTAGAGGTTAATTGGTTCAGAATGAGACTGGAAATGTGTTCTTTCTCAGAGAGGGATGGGAAGAGTTGCAGGAAAAGTTTTCAGTTTGTAAAAAGGAGCCCTTCTTGAAGGCTCACTTAATGGACAAGTCAGCCGCGGTCCAAGAGGGCTGACAGGACTCAAAGCACAGATGTCCCCAGAGTCCTTTTCTGTATAGCAGTGTTCCCACCACTCTGTTGAGTATTGTGATTCCCGCCCCTCTTCTAATCTTTAAGAATGCTACGGGCAGTTGAATGTCAAGAAAAGCTTGTGGTTCCAGCTGTGAGGACAACAAATATCATTGTGTTGTGTTTGCTGAAGCTTCATGTGTTCACACAAAAGTAACCAGAGCACAGAGATCTTTGCTCTAGAACTGAAAAAAAAGGAGAATAATTTGTGTCTTTGACATATGTCTTTGTGAGGCTAGCCTCCCCACAAATTTTGAGAGTACTGGATGAATTATGTACCTCATGTGTTTGCAACTTTAGATTTCAAGGTTATACCAGGAATGTCCCCTGACAGACTTCTCATCTCTGTATACCATACAGCCTTTATCTGGACACTCAAACAAGGAGACCAGCAGAAGAGAAAATGTCAGAGACAAACATTTCATGTGGTTAAATTTCATATCAGAAAAAACTATGTCATTGGAAGCAACTTTAATGTAAATGTATAAGTTTAAATATTTTTTAACACAAAAAAATAGAAGTAGTATGGCCAAACACATTTGGTGGACATCACAGTGAGTGCAAATGTGGTGGAAATGTTCTCTGTATGATGTAAATAAAATAACTAGTTTGTCCTATGCACAGCACTGTAGAAGTGGGTGGAGAATCAGAGGACAGGCAGGTAGGAGAAGGGCGGAGTTAGTCAGTCTCCATCCCACACCCCAAAAAAAATCATGTAAAAAACACAAGTGAGCCACTGGTCGAGCCACATGGCAAACAAATTAATAAAAATGAGTTGATTTAAGATAAAAGAGCTAGCTAATAATATACTTGAGACATGGGCCAAACAATATAAATTATATAAGTGTCTAATTCATTTCTTCGAGAGACAAAAGCCACCAATTCCAAGTTCCAAACCTCTGGGCCCAAACTGGCCCAAAAAAACATTCTACAACATGCAAAGCTAAAACAAGCATAGTAAAAAGATATGACAAGAGAAAAGTATATTATCTAGAATAGGTAAGAACATTATTTTCAAACAGAAGCTCCATCAAACAAAGGGAACCTGGCCATGTCTGGGGGAATAGTTAGTTTAAGATCATGTTTGGAAGTCATGTTTGAAGTTAAAAATGTAAGACAAAACAAAAGATACAGTTTTCTGTATCTACCAGTTTGTGCCATAAAGTTTTAGCTGAAAATAGAGAAAATGACCCCTCAAATATGTATGGGTACAGAATTTTGTTCTCAAAAGTGACTGTCTTGTTTAACAGCTAACAGTTGCTTATTACCTCATTGTTAATATAAGTGATAGTTATATTTTCTTTTCTTTTGGTTGCTCCCTCCAATCCCTCCTTCCTTTCTTCTGTAATTCTACGCTGTCAATACATGCTGTACCCATACCTTCTACTTTGTCCACATCCAAGGAAAGAGAGGGATCTCCATGAACTGTAGAGATCATGGTCAAAGATCTGGTCTCTTTCTCCCATTTTGCTTTTGTTCCATTTTCTGCTGAGTGTTCTCTAGTCTTCTGACTTGCTCTGTGTGTGTGTGTGTGTGTGTGTGTGTGTGTGTGTGTGTGTGTGTGTGTATGTGTATATATGTGTGTATGTGTATGTGTATGCATGTGTATATGTATGTATGTGTGTGTACATGTGTATATGTGTGTATGTGTGTTACACTGTGTTCAGGTGCACCTATGTGTATGGCTGCATGTTCACATGACTTCCACATATGTGCAAGCCAGAGGATAGCCTTTGTGTTGTTTTCTCATGCTACCCTCAATTGATTTTTGAGACAAGATCTCTCCTTGACCCAAAATTCACTAACTAGACTAGGCTAGCTGCCAGCAAACCCTAGAGATATTTTTATCTCCATCACTACAGTAACAGTATTACAAACATCTACGACCATGTCTGGCATTTTATTCATAGGCCCTCATGCATGATGAAGCAAGAGTTTTACAAACTAAGCCATTTTCCAAGTCCCTGACTTTTCTTAACATAGTTGAACACTTGCCACTGAAATTCATTCTGATTTGTGCTTTCCACCACTATCCCCAAGTCTGTTGCTAGCCCCAGCCTCATTTTACTTAATGGTTCTTCTGTTTCTGGCTCCTATATCTACATGCCATTGTATACTGCTGCTCTTACAATTAGAAACAGCATAGACACCACACTGTCTCTAAGATGGGGATGATGCTGTTGGGTCCCAGTTTGGTCTGAAGAGCAAGGGAAGAGTTCACATCAGTTTTCTAGTACTATGGAAATATGTGGCTGCATAGAATCTGTACACATTTATGTTATGTGTTTAGAGCTTAGCTGTTGTATTTTTCTGATATTGCATAACCAGAATATTTTTTGAAATGTCACAATTTGATTATTCTAAATATGCACCATATATGAAAACAACTTAAATGCTGTCAGATGAGCCTTTTTTCAAATCAATACAGCCTTATTCTTTATAATATATTTTTTGCCTTAAAATATTTTAATTTTTGTTTATATAGCATTGCTATTAAGCAAATAGAGAAAGTGTGTAAAAGAACATATTTCCTCTTCCCTAAGACTGATAATATGTTTTAAAACTTTATATAGCATCCAACGGAGAGAAATTTCCCAACAAGAATATGTAAAACAAGTTTCGAATAATGGTAGAATTCAAGACCAATTGTGCTGCCTAAATGGTCTTAGATGTGTGATCTTCCTCTGTAGAGCAATCAACTTACCAGGGGCTATACTCACAAAGAGGCATCTCTTTTTTTGTTTCTATGTCTCTGTCTCTCTGCTTCTCTCTCTCTCTCTCTCTCTCTCTCTCTCTCTCTCTCTCTCTCTGTCAATTGTCCTATTTCACAACTTGAAGTTGGAGGGTATACCCAGCTTCTTTCTCCTTAGTGGGAATTTGTCTAGCTTGGGTTTATGCAGGTTTGTGAGCTCATTGTGAGCAGCTACGTGTAGTGGTATTATGTGTTACATTTTAAATAATTGTCCTGCCTATGGGTTTAACAAAAAGTTAATTGACTGAAGGCAGACAGGAAGTGTGTGTGGAGCTGACAGGCTGGGAAAATCTCAGAGAAGAGCAGACACTCCAGACAGAGTTATAGAGTTCTCAGAGCTTCCAGGAGACACCGAGGAAATGCTCTGACAAGATGAGTTGAGTTCAGATGAAGGAGTTAGCAAGTTATATGCCTGAGGCCTAGGTCAATCATTGTAAAATTAATATAAGCCTTGTGTGATTATTTGAGGCTAAGTGGAGTTGAGAGTGTGACTGAGCCTATGGTCCAGTCCCAGAAAGTCTGGGCCTGAAAGCTTTTTACAACAAATAGTTGTCCATTGTGGGTGATATACACCTACATAAAGCTTGAGAAAAATTAAAAAAGGGTTCTAAAGCACAGAATCAGAGCTAAAAACAGCTTCTGAGCTGTGTGTCTCATATGAGCCATGGTACAGAGACACCCTGGTGAGGCATGTGGGCTTGGGTTTGAATTAAATATGGTGGGCTTTTAGAGAGAGCAGCTTAAATGCTGCAACAAGGCAAGTTTCCGAGCCTCAAAATAAGAGACAAACTGCTTATAGTGGATTTAAGGTTTCTGTTCTCACAGGCAAAAGGCAGCAAAGTCAAAGATTGATTCTTAGTAGCAGTAGCATTTTCTTGCATCAGCTCTGTTTACTGGAGACAAGCAGAGGCTCAGCTTTTTTAACTGAAGTTTCCTGATTCAGCCTTAGAGGCAAAAAACTTGTGCATCTTTTAATAGGCTTTGCTGACAAATACTTAAATGGAGTTAATAAAAGGCAGGTGGCAGTTCTTTTCTTGGTGATTATATATACTCTAAAATCCCCCAGAGTGATAACTGTGGGTTCTACCAGCACCTCTGATAAAAAGCTAAATTCTATAAAGTCAGACTTGGAGATAGGTTGAGCTAGTCAGTCACCCTAGTGACAGATTTAATCCTTAGCCACACCTTGGCAGATTAAGGGTATGGTCAGAAAGAGAAAGAAATAAAAGCAGCTGAGTAGAGTCAGCTACCCTAAGGAAGACTTTAATCCTTAGCCAAACCTTAGAAGATTAAAGATGTGATCAAAAACAGAAAGAAATAGAGCTGGGTGGGTCAGCCACCCTACCCAAACAAAGGTACGGGCAGAAACAGAAAAGATAAGAGATATACAGTAAGAGTGATTTAAAAAAAAATCATAACCTGTAAATGATTTAGAGTATGTTTAAAATATACATAGGCTTGAGAGAGAATAACAAAAGAAAAAGGATTAAGTCCTTAAAAAATGAAATAGAGTAAAAAGAAATAGTAATAAGCCACATAAAGACAGAAATTATAAAGAATGTCTGGATACTGTATATTATTGTTTTGTCTTTAAGTTTTTTGACTAAAAGTGAAGTAGTTAAAACTTCTAAAAGACATTTGATTATAAATACTGCTGGATTAATTCAACCTATATATTTTATAAATTAGTTGACTTTAAAGCTGAAATCAAAAGACATGCTACTTTGGAGAAGAGGCTTTCTTTTAATTTCTACAGAAAATGAGAAGCTGTGGATTTATTCCCACTTAAAGAAAACAAAGTTTGATTGGAGGAGACCCCCTGAAAAGTTGCCAATGGAAAAGAATGACCCAGATGATTCAACATTTCAGAGCACCTGTGTTGAAGTTTCCTCTGAGCTCTGCATCCAAAACAGCTTCAGAAGCACTGAGATTACTCAGCCTTAGAGTCTGCTCCACTAAAAACTTATCTATAATCCTAAATTTTTCTTTAGGTACCCATGAGATTGCTAGCACCCCCCACTCAAAGGAAATAGCCTAGAAGACTATGCCCACATTCCCAAAAAATGGATTATGGATGTTTGTGTTTGTTTACATTGTTGGCTATAAGTCATTATAGGTAATGGAAAAAATAAGGATATTGGATTTGGAGTTCTTTTTGTTTTAAAAAGAGAAAAAAGGGGAAATATAGTGGGATTATGTGTTTCATTTTAAATAATTGTCCTGCCTACTGGTTTAATAAAAAGCCAATTGGCTGAAGGCAGAGAGGAAGTGTGGAGAGAACTACCAGACTGCAAAAATCTCAGAGCAGAGCGGAACTCCCAGACAGATAACACAGAGTCACTGGAGCTGTCAGGAGACACAGAGAAAATGCTCTGAGAAAAGGTACTGAACCACATGCTGAACAAGATGGGTTGACTTCAGATGAAGGAGTTAACAAGTTATATGCCTGGGCTCCAGGTCAAGCAGCAGAAAATTAATGTAAGCATCTGTGTGTCTCTGTGTGACTGAGTGTTTCTGCCAGACTGCCAGACTGCTGGTCAAACCTCTGGTCTAGACTGGAAAGTCCAGGCCAGAAACTTCATATAATAGCTGCCATGTTTTGTTCCTCAGATAATATTTTCCATAGTTATCTATTGCCTTTACTTTTACATGCTTTCTGCCTCTTTTCTACAATGATCCCTTTGCCTTGGGAGGAGGGTTGTACATATTTTGCCTTCAGGCTGAGCATTTTGCATCTCTTATTCTTTGCACCTTGACCAGTTATGGATCATTGTGTTAAATTCATGTGCTTCTGAAATGAGGGATGGGAGATGCATGGATCTATGAGTATACCACTAAGTCAGTAGGAGTTTAGTACTATGTACATTTAGCAGTGTTATAGTAGTAGATTCTCTTTCATTAACCATGACCTGTATTGCCACAGGATCTTAGTCAATTAGTGGTGCAAAATATGGGGATATATAGATACAGTGGAAGGGTGTGGTCAGCTACTCATACTTCCATTGCAGTGATAAGAGTGACAATAGCAATTCATTCTTTAATTTAGTGCAGGGAACATGAGTTGCCTTACCACCTACAAACAAGCAGAGTGATAATATAAAAAGAAGCAGTCACAAGCCCTCAAAGAAGGGGAGAATTTGAGGCAAAGATTATTAAAACACAGACTATCAAAGAAAACAATAAAATATCTTCAGATACTATGAGGGTCTCTTTTATCCAAGGCATGGTTTTTTTTTTTTTTTTTTTTTTTTTTCTGAAAAGGGTACCCTGGTATTAGCACACTGAAGAAAGGTAACATTTGTGCCATTACTGGTGTCTTGATTCTTATTTCTTTTATTAATGTGGAAAGAAGATTCAAGCTCCCATTTTGGTTTGTGTTAATATGGGAAAGGTGAGAATTAAGGCTCAGATATGGAGCTCAGTGGTTAATAGTACATGTTGCTCTGTCAGAGGACCTAGGATTAGTTTCCAGTACCAACATGGTGGCTCACAACCATTAATAACGCTAATTTCTGGAGAACTGATACCTTCTTTGTCTTCTGGTAGTGTTCGGCACATACTTGGTGCACATACATGCATATATGTAGACACCCTAATAAGTAAAATAAAAATAAACAAATCCTTGAAATTGGAATAGTTCTGAGATGGAGTTCTTCTCTGGGAATCTTTAAACTAATGCCAGGTGTCTTGAGTGATGTTGATGAAATACTCACTGGTGAAACTACACTGACTGATTGCACATGAACCAGAGGATATCAGACAGTGTATAAGTAGTCTCTGTATACATCAACAAGCAAGCATGTGAAATCACTGCACATAGACCATGTTTTTGCTCTCCAGGAGTGACTTGGGTGGGTGAACATTAAAATGATAGCATGCTTCATATCTGCTGTTTGTTCTCTGCATTTCTTTTGGGGTACTACATTTGGATCACATTGTAGTATTGGTGAGATTGTAAGTCAAGCTACCTAGGGAAACTGAGTTAGAAAAGTTATGAATGAAAATTCAAGCATTCTGTTCCAGAACTAAATCTACATCAGAGCAGTACAAGGACATAACAGCATTAGAAGTGATTTTTATAATTGAAGAATTGAGTGATAAACAATAAAACTACAACTATGGCCTCACACTCAAACAAGTATAAAACCATCAATACCACCATGGACAATGCTTATAGACTAGCAGATGTCTAAAGGAATTTGGATAAATGAAGCTTTTTATAAATAAGACAAAATACTTTTCTGTATGTTGAGGCTGGTTCTGACTATGTTGCTCTAATTTTGAAAATAACATGGGTGATTAAATTAAAAAAAAAAACTATTTTACACATGACACATATGTATGTGTAGCACAGAATCTGGAATTGGATACAATATAGAGCATATGCATAAACGTTTGAAGACTGTTTTTTTGACCCTATTTTCTTGACCTATTCCTCCACTTTGCAGATTGTCTTGAGGAATTTACAGATTGTGGCCCGATCTTGGGGTGCAAACATGAGCTTCTGTGAATACATAAGGACTCTTCCACATGGTGGCGCTCTGGTTGTGCCTTTAATGAAATTGCTTGCTTTTTTTTTTTTTTTTTTTTTTTTTTTTTCTTTTTTGAAAATGGTTGCTCAACATATAAAGTTAAAATAATAATAAAATCAGTTCACCTCTAAGGTGTCTCTGATATTAGAGAAGAATGCTTTCTGCCTTAGATGCTGGCAGAGGACCTTCGTTTTTGTGGATGCCTCTTGGGCCACAAGGATGTAAACAAGAGAGGTTGGGGAAGTCTGCTCATTCTGAGCAATAGGAAGCTCCTCTAATGACATTCCTGATATCTTCTTACTACTGCTCCTCTGCTGCACATTCAGGAACTGTGCCCAGGAAGTGTTTGGCCCATTCTCCTCACTGCTTCCAGCCAAACCAAAACAAGATGTATGAATGTCACACAAGGGAGAATGATGAGCTCCTGAGATGAGGATATTTTAACTTCAAATCATCACAGAGACAAATATCCTAGAATGGAGAACAGTCTTGATTGAATTTTTTTTTCACTTAAAGAAATTTACCTAACAGTAGAGGAAGGTTCTGGATATGGATACAGAGAAAGGCTTGGCTGTTTCTAACAGAACATTCACAGCAGGTGCTTGCCTGTCAGTGGTCAACAGGATACTGCATACTGGGACTAGGATTAATGTATTAGCTGGGTCATGTAGAGCACAACATTTAGCTAATGTTGAAGATGTATTTGTTTGTTCATTTGGTCTTTTTTTTTTTTTAATTTTGTATTTATCAAGAAAAACAGTAAATTGAATTTAAAATGCTGATAAGTTAACAATAGCTATAAAGAAAATAAAAATCATAAGCATGACTTATCAAGGGTGATAGTGCAAATAATTTGCTACACATAAAATTACTTTGTGTTCAGCTTTCCTCTGGATTTTTTTTTTTCTATCCCTGTCTATCCCCATTCAAGGTCCCTTTCCCCTCCCGCCACATCAGGTCATTTTTTCTTCTCCACAACTCCCCATCCCCTCCCTGGGCAGGCTGCAGACACTCCCATGGTCCCACAGATCCAATAATGCTTAGTTCAGTCTCCACTCCTGGCAAATCCAGTTTTGTCCACTCTCCCTCAAGAGTGAGTCAGGTGTTCCTATAGGTGGAGTGGAATCTGAAGGGTCAGTCCAGGGTGATTCTGATCCCAAGCTGTTTAGTGGTTGTGGTTTGCAGCTTGGGCATGTTTGGCTTTTTTCTTGTTTGTTTGTTTAGAGACCACTAATGAGTGAGTACATCCCCTGCTTATCTTTCTGAGTTTGTGATACCTCACTCAGGAGGATATTCTCCAAATCCATCCATTTGCCATTAAATTTTAGGATATCATTTTTTTCTTACTGCTGAGTAGTACTCCGTATGTAGATGTACCACAGTTTGTTA
The DNA here is from genome assembly GCA_004025045.1 of Sigmodon hispidus. Lineage (NCBI taxonomy): Eukaryota > Metazoa > Chordata > Mammalia > Rodentia > Cricetidae > Sigmodon > Sigmodon hispidus. The sequence goes on along the minus strand of PVIH01000350.1, from coordinate 102,146 downwards.
ATCCATTCTTCAGTTGAGGAGCATCTAGGTTGTTTCCAGGTTCTTTCTATTATGAATAATGCTGCTATGAAAATAGTTGAGCTAATGCCTTTGGAGTGTCAATGTGCATCTTTGGGGTATATGTCCAGAAGTGGTATTGCTGGGTCCTTGGGGAGCTTGATTTTCAGTTTTCTGAGAAACTGCCATACTGCTTTCCAGAGTGGCTGAACAAGCTTACACTCCCACCAACAATGGAGGAGTGTTCCCCTTGCTTTGCATCCTTGCCAGCATAGGCTGTCATCTGTGTTTTTAATCTTCGCCAATCTGACAGGTGATATCTCAAAGTTATTTTGATTTGCATTTCTCTGATGGCTAAAGATGTTGAGCACTTTTTCATGTGTCTTTCGGCCATTTTTAATTCTTCTGCTGAGAATTCTCTTTTTAGTTCTGAAATTGAATATTGTTCTTTCAATGTCCGTAAAAAATTGATGGAAAGTGTGTTGAATCTGTAAATTGTTTTTGGTAGAATTGCCATTTTTACTATGTTTATTCTACCTATTCAGGAACATGAGATCTTTCCATTTTCTTATATCCTCTTCAATTTCTTTTCTCAGAGACTTAAAATTTTTGTCAAGGGGCTGGAGAGATGGCTCAGCGGTTAAGAGCACCGGCTGCTCTTCCAGAGGACCAGGGTTCGATTCCCAGCACCCACATGGCAGCTAACAACTGTCTGTAGTTCCAGTTCCAGGCAAACACTAAGGTAAATAATAAATAAATAAAGTTTTTTTTTTAAAAAAAAATTTTTTTTGTCAAACAGATGTGATACTTCTTTGATTATAGTTACTCCAAGGTATTTGATGCTATTTGCAGCTATTATAAAGGGTGATGTTTCCCTTATTTCTTTTTCAGCCCTTTTATATTTGGTGTATAAGAGGGCTACTGATTTCTTTGAGTTAATCTTGTATCCTGCTACATTGCTGAAGGTGTCTATCAGATGTAGAAGTTCCGTGGAAGAATTTTGTGGTTTACTAATGTACACACAATCATGTCATCTTTAAAAGCAGATAGTTTGACTTCTTCTTTTCCAATTTGTATTGTTTTAATCTCCTTTTGTTCTCTTATGGCTCAGCTGTTAAGAGCAGTGAGTGTTCTTCCAAAGAACCTGGGTTCATTTCTCAGCACCCACATGGCAGCTCACAACTGTCTGTAACTCCAATTCCAGGGACCTGAAAAATGGATCAATATTATAAAAGGGTGTCATTCAGTCATTGCTACTATAAACCACAAAGCATTTTGAATTATATTCTCTAATTAATTCATCAACCAGCAAGGTATGTATTCTTTTCTTGGCTCCACTTGTAGACAATTTTCAGAGAAATTAAATGACATGGCCAGTCTTAAATTTAAAAAGTAATAAATATAATTTGATATAAGAGCTCTATAGTTTGGGTTTATTATGTTAAACATAAATTACTATAAACCTCTGAGATATTTTTAATCAGAATAATAACTATATAGTGGGACTGACAAGATGGCTCAGTGGGCTAATGTTCTGATGGCGCATGACCAACTACTTGAGTTTTATCCCTGATTCTCACAGTAAAAAGAGAGGCTCACCCTTGAGAGTTATTTTATGACTGCCACATGTTGTCATGCACAAGCCTATCATGTCATGTTGGCATGTGTGTGCATGTATGTTCCCACACACAGAGACACACATACATATATACACCATATAGAAATAAATAAATAGATGATAGGTAGATAAGTGGATAGGCAGACAGACAGGTGATAGATAGATAAAAAATGTATTCTTTACAATTTATTGTGAAATGACCAAAATATCAGAGAGAACTGCTTAAAAGGGGAAAGACTATTTGGTAGTTGTGTAGCTTTTCTCATATACACTCTGTTAAGTTGTTATTTACTGTGGCCACACCCCCACCTGCAGGAACTTGCCCCAAAGCCTCTGATGTAAGCATCTGCCTACCGTTTAAAATCTCTAACCATGTGGAAGACTTTCACTTTTTTTTTTCTCTCTCTCTGCTCCCTACTCTCTTTCTCTTCCTCCTCTTCCCCCTCCCCCTCCTTAATAACCCTAATATGGCTTCCTTGGCCTTGTGCTGTCAAGTTCTTTTCACATGCAAAATACTAACATACTCCAGACAGGACACTGACAACAAAGCAGAAAAACATTTCTACTGACCTCCAGGTTAGTGGACTAGTGAGTTTGATGGAATGGCTTGCAGAGGCATAGATGGCAACTCCACTCTAGCACAGGCAATGATGCACGAGAGATGCATCCCTAGGATTCTCTGCACAAGTTGATGTCTGCTCAGCTGGCCAGAGTTTCATCTCCCCAGAAGCCTATACTCTTTATATAGCAATGAAGGTCAGCCTTAATATTGTTAATATTGTAAGTTATGGGAGTTTCCTGTGACTTGTGACTTTATTTCCCAAGTGTTATGAATGTCCTGTCTCACCAAAGTAGGGAATGTTTCAAATCAGGAGGATTGGCCATACAATATAAGTTTATGGTGTGTGAGGTTTCATATTGTGGAGAGAAGAAGATATTGGAACAGAGTTATTCAGTTTATGGAGGCCAAAATGGAAGCAAGCAGCAGAGAGGTCTGAGTGCCAAGTATAACTTAAGTTCCTCTGGGACCTTCTTCCTCTGACTAGTTCCCACAATCTATAATGTTCAGAATCAGGTAAGGTCAAGGCTTTAATACATGAGCCTGTGTGGGCATTATATACACACCATGGTGTGTTCTGAGATGAGGCATCTGGTCTGATAGACACCCTAGACCTGTACTAGGGAGTGGTGATCCACACTTGATACCATCTGTCACTGTAGTGGATCTCAGTGTCCAAATAATAGAATGTGGTAACTCTGGTAGCTCATGGACTGGGTATCTGGCTACCTTACATCCCAGTTAACATGTCTTCATTTCCTCTCTCACTTCATTTGCTCTTCATTCTGAGACTCTTATGATAGTAACCAATGGCACCAGTATGACCATGACCACTGGCATTGACACACATCTTCAGTCATGCTTACTTTATTACTAATGCCTCCAGTACCAAAACTACCAGTAACTATGAAAGTTATTACCTGAATTCCAAAGCTTCTATGAATAGTTACTATCTACATTTACATGAGGGGATAAAAATGACCTGATGTAGCGGGAGGGGGAAGGGACCTTGAATAAGGATATACAGGGATGAAAAAAAAATTCAGAGGGAAAGCTGAACACAAAGTAAATATATGTGTAAAAATCTTATTTGCATTATCACCCTTGATAAAGTCATGCTTATGATTTTTATCTTCTTCATAGTTATTGCTAACTTATCAGCATTTTAAATTCATTTTACTGTTTTTCTTGATAATTACAAAATAAATAAAGAAGAAGGGAAAAAAATGCTTGGAGAAAGATTTAGAATCCTAACTAGAAGGAATGGAGCGATAGTTCAGCATCAAGAGTACATAGTACTGAGACAGTTGAGCTGAGAGAAGTTTCTAACACCCATGTCCTGTTGCTCAGAATTACCTATAACTCCTTCAAGTACTGGGTGATGAGAAACCACCACTGTCCTCTGTGGACATAACGACAGTTTCCCATACACCAGGGCATTGTTAAAAATAAAACAAATCTACCACCCCCCCAAAAAAACCCAAACCTACCAGAAGTCCAGGCTCTAGCTATTGGTCAGCAGGAAATTTAAACTATCCTCAAAGCTCAGGTAGTTTTTGAGGACATGTCATTCCTTAGGTTCTTTATGGACAGTGTTTACTGCCACCAAAAGTAACTTTTCAAACAAAAGAAAGCATAAATGGACTTTTCCCCTAAGAAGATAGAAAGATACTCTGTTACATGACTGCTCATGCTGTCTACTGTCCAAGTTCATGTTCCGTGTGTCCTGCACAAACCTCAGACACTCTCACTGTCAGCCTCATTGCATTCTGTTATAAGGTGGGTACTTTGTTAGGCACTGTGGATACAAATATGGATCACACACAATCCGTGTCCTAGGCAATGGAGAAAAGAACTTAATGTTCTAGCATCTACTCCATTTGCTTTTCAGGGTGAGAGAAGGAAGTGGGAAGATTAACATGGACAGGGCCCTGGGAAGAAAGTCCAAGGACTCTCCCTGTGCATCTGGGGAAGATGTGAAAAGCAGGATTCCCAGCTTAAAAAAGTGTAGATTCTGCCCAATTCATGAGCAGGTATTTTTCTTTATTGGAGTGGAATAGTTGGGAAGGAATAGTTGGAGAAGCCATGAGTAAGCATTCCCTGAGGCATTGGCAAGAAGCAGCTAGAACATGATTATTGTTAGTAATGAAAATGAGCCTGCTCTTAGAAGCCTAGTGATCTGAAAGCTATAGGAAATGAGACAAATTTTCTCAGTTGTGTGCACATATGAGAGTGTGCAGGACAAATATGACTGGGTCTCTATGGATACATGTTTGTACATGTGTGCATGTGTAAGCAGAATGCATGTGCTTATGTGTGCACATAGATATCACTGTGTCCTGTAAGTTTATGCTGGTGTGTATGAATGTGTGTTTGTAAGTACATATACCAGCATTCCAGTGGATATGATTCTGGTTCTGTGTGTGCTTAGGTATGCAGTTTATACATGTGTTGTATCTTCTTGTATTCTTTTATGCATTTCACTTGTTTACCCATGCAAATATATTTTGAATGCTCATGTCTCTCTATGTATGTATACTGATCAATATCCGTGTATGTGTATCAGTCATTGTGCCCTTATATTTTTTATTGTTTAAGTGACAGTGTACTATTGTCTAGCTATGTTCATACAGCTGAGTATGGTTCCTTGTACATATCTATACACTGTGTTTTTATGTTGACCTGTATGTTTACATCTTTTATGTGTATGCCTGTATATGTGTTTCTAGATATGCCTTCTTCGTGTATGTGTCTGAGGGTACACTTCTGTGTAGATCCATGAAAGTGTGCTTATGCATATTGTGCACTTGTAGGCAATGTGAAACTGTCTTTTTGAACATGCATGTACACTGTCTTCTTGTGTATGCATCCATCTGTGTGCTCCATGCCTACCTGCATATATATATATGTGTGTGTGTGAGAGACAGGCTTTGAATATGTACCAAGGAAGGAATCCGGTAGGATGAATTCTTGTTGATGCTCTTGACATATGACTACTGGATCTTATTTTAGAATGAAGTGTTACTGAAAATTCTAAGAATACCTATGGCCAAACCTATTTACAACACCTAGATTATCAAAAATAAATTAGTTAACATCTGGCTCCAAGGCTATCTGCAAATCTGATCATTTTAGCCTCAGAGATACACAGTGTGGCCATGGTGGAATGGGAGTGAGAAGGCCCCTTCTCTGGTGAGATTGGTGTTTCCTATAAGCTGTCTTCTCCATTTCCTTACCCCCCACTTGCCAGAGAAACCTTCCTTTGTCCATGTTGTTTACAACAGACGCCTTATTACATCCTGTTTTAATTGTCCCTATGAATACTGCAAACAAAAAGGGTAAGAAAGCATAGTAATGAACTGCATTTACTCATAAGCAGTTTTAAACAGAGCTGATGAAATGATAAGTATATTTTGCTGTCCTTTTATTTTGATAAGGAACCTGGAAACTTGACTCTTCCCAGGGGGCTCAGTCCCTGGGGCAGGGATAATTAAGTATTTCTGTTTGTTATACACACAGAGCTACAGGGCTTGACTGTCTGTCCCTCTAGGATTTGATTTCCATGCAACCAGGCTTCTGCTCAAACATAAATTTTGTGGGGAGGTATGTGTGAAAGGTGTTGTTGTTGGTGGTGGTATGTGTTGTATGTACTTGTGTGGATAGGTACACTTGTGCCTGTGGGAGTGTCTGTATATGTGGGAGTGAACCCAAAGTCAAACCTGGGTTTAATTCATTGAGTCTCAGTCAGCTTCAGTTTTTTGAGACTGCCTTTTAGCAAACTTGCAGTTTATCATTTTGGCTAGCCTGATCACTAGTCTACCTGTCTCTAAGTTCAGTGCTGGGGTTTCAGGCATGCTCCACTCTCCTGGCTTTTGCGTGGGTTCTGATAATCTGAACCTGTCTCCATGCCCCTGGAAGGAATTTTACCCACTGAGCTATCTCCCCAGCTCTCAGACACAGCTTTGAAACTTATTTGAGAAGCTGAGTTTAGAATTTTTCATCTTAAACAAAATACTGATTTTGCAAGTGTTGATGTAATAATGAAATTCTAGGCCTAGAATATCAGATGCATTTTAAATGGAGTTTATTTTCATCTGTTCATGAGTATGCCTTAAATAGAGAATAGAATACTTCAGATTTCATTAACAACTGATTGTAAGAGCAAAAACACCAAATGTAAACCCAAAGTCAGATACTATCAAGATTTGAAAGTCTGGATTTTAAAACCTCTTCTGGAGCTTAGGAGGTTGTCTTTATAAAAAACTTTGGTAGGCCTTGGCAATGATCCAAAGCAATTGTATGTGAACTCATGCTATGGTGTCCACTCTAGTGGCATGATACAGGTTTTCTAGGTCAGAAATGCCTCCTTTTGTTACATAATGAGCAACTCTGAGAATGCATTGACGTCACCTTTATAACAGTGGGTCATAGTATTTTAGGTCACACCTATCATAAGACTGGTTGAAATCAATAAATTTATAATATTTGTGATATATATTTATGATATTATGGAAAAGGGGGAGACAGTAAAAATCTTGGTACTTGTGAGTGCTAAGCTTGCATTGTGTTTCTTTCAAAGTTTGAAATACATTAGCATTAACTAGCTGTGCATCAAGGAACATGTCCTGGCTTACTGAACAGAACTTGTGAGTGATAGTAGGTGGTTGAGGACAGGCTGAATGCAGACACAGAAGTATTCATAGGAAGAAGGGAATTGAGGAGTGCTCTGCTGGGGGGCCAGTGGTCTGTTTTATTATCATTATTTTTGATTCTTTGTGGATTTCACATCATGCATTTCAATCCTATTCATGTCCCTGTTCCTTCAATATCTGTCCTATTCCCTTGCAACCTCTTCTCCCCAAATAAAATAAAATTTAAAAGAAAAACAAACAAACTCTCCTTGTGGAAGCTGTAGTATGACCCCCCCCCCCCGCCTTGTGTCACAGAGGGATCCCTTTAGCCCACAATCTTTACTAGTAAGTGTTCATTGAGATGAGTCAATGGTCTGGTTTGAGGCTGTTGGTTTCTGCTACACCCTGATACTGGGCCCTCGCTGGGGCTCCTCTTGGATACACTGTTGTTGCCTTGTATCATAGAGATTCTGCAGCTTTGGATCTGCAGGTCAGACCTCTTCACATGCTTAAACAGTTCATAGATGAGGTGGATGTTGGGGTGAGCCAACTCATAGCCCTGGTTCTTGGCCCGTGTGGTAGCTGAGTTGGTCAGCCTGTCAGCTTTCTCTTGTCCCCTATTGCACCATTAAGGCGAGCTATTCAACATTGCCAGGGCAGGACAGCTAGCTTATCCACTGCAGCAGGCACCAAGGAGCTGGGTCAGTTTTCCTGCTCTCATGCCCCCAGGGCTAGTTCTTCTGCGGCCCCACTAACAGTGTCTGTTGTAATGTGCTGCCAAGGTGAGGTGCAGTGTCCACTCTCCCATTCTAGTGACCCTTGGGCCAGTTATTCTTCGTCCCGCAGTTGGCAAGGGAAAAGGAGGAAGGAGGGCATCTTTTCCTCGGCTATGCCATCACATGACAGATGAGTGGGTGTGGTCAGGGTCAGCTCTCCTGCTCTAGTCCCTGGGTCTCAGGAAGAAGAGAACTGATTCTGCCCTTCACTGGCTGCAGCACGTGGGAAAGTTGGCCTTGAACCTCACCTGAGCAGCACAATAGAGCTGGCCCCTCAAATATGTATGGGAGATCTGGCCCCACCCCTCACCTGCCATATGGTAGAGTGGGCAAGGGAGAGATGCCTTCTCTCATTCCCTGCCCCTCATTGCCTGTGGCAGGTTGGAGACCTGGCCCTGGGGTCACAAGCGTGGGAGAATTGGCATTGTCTCTCTCCAATTGCAGCCCAGGCAACACAGTAGAGCTGAGCTGACCCTGTTGGCAAAGTCTCAGGTGCGTGGGCTCTGAGAGTGTGAGAGCAGAGGACTGCTTTTAAAGCAGTATTGAGCACAGAATTTTCTGTAAGAAAGCATAATAAAGAAAGCAAGTTAAGGATGTGAAGGCGATCTGGCTGCGACATCTGTCACCCCATTGATCGCCAGGGTTGATTCGGCTGATCTGGCTGGCTAGGCGGGTGTCCCCTTCCTCCCTCTCTGCTCCATGTGCGTCCTTCCAGAAGCTGCTCGCTAGGTCGAAGAGGACGACCTTCCCTGAATACAGGAGGACTGGTCTTTGGTCAAGGGTATAAGAGTAGCTGTGCTCCCCTGCTAGAACCTCCAAACAAGCTCTCAAGAAAGCAAGTTAAAACTTTAGAGAAGTATTTAAAGAGAAAATTTTGCACAGAGCAGACACTGTCACAAAGGCAAGGGCAGAGAGAGTCATTTAAAATTACTGTCAGCAGAATCAGAAACTGTTCAATTGTGCCTGGCTTATTTGCTACCAGAGTTCTGATTTATGATCCCAGTGAGTCAGATATGAAGGGATAGAACATTCAGAGGAAATGTCTGTAATACAGCTCTCAGATAAATCTGCGAGCAAGAAGACTCCAGTGGAGAGACAGAAGTCACTCTCTACTTCTGAGAACCTTGCAAAGGTAACTTGCCTTCCCACTGCACAGACATGGTGGGGGCTCTGTGACACACTGACCAGGCTTAGGAGTGTGTATCTCTATAGGGTGGGGGATAACATGAACTCGTTGGTATAGATTTCTGGTAGTCCCAAGTATCAGAGCTGGAGGAAGCTCCACAGGAAGGCTTTCAGGTGCTTCTTACCTTTCTGATGTGGAGGCAGATTTCCCAAGGTGGGAGACTTAGTGAGCACTCATTGTCCCGGATGGTAGCTGAACTGTGTGATAAGAGGTCTGCTGGAAGTTGAATGCTTCTCATTAGTGATTAACAAAGTTGTTTCTCTTTTTTAAAGTAGGTGATACATTTAGGCAAACCCCAAATATGAACAGAAAATACTAGTGTTTTCTGTACCTGTTTATCCCCCCAACCAATAAATTCCATGCATTCCACCACTGAATACTGGGAGATAGCTGCTTTACTCTGAGATTGAATTAATCATACTGTGATTTTTTTGTTTAAATATACCACAGAAATGGTGGGCAAGTAGAAGAGAGCCTGATCCAAGAGTTGGTTGCCTAAGAACAGAGTCATCTAATCTCTTCACTTGACTCTTACTGTTTTCTGTTTTATTTTGTTTTTTTTTTCTTTTAATAATGATTTTAATGCTCTTGGTCAAAATTTTTTTTTCTTCCTTCTTTATTTTGTATTTATCAAAAAAATACACAGTAAAAAGAATTTAAAATGTGGAAGAGTTAACAATAACTATACAGAGGATAAGAATGATAAGCATGGCTTATCAAGGGAAGAAATACAAATAAGATTGCTACACCTATATTTTCTTTGTGTTCATCTTTCCCTCTGAATTTTTTTTTTTCCATCCCTGACAGGATTTCTCTGTGTAGCTTTGGCGACTGTTCTGGAACTTCCTCTATAGACCAGGCTAGCCCTGAACTCACAGAGCTCCACTTGTCTGCCTCCTGAGTGTTGAGATTAAAGGCATGTGCCACCTTATTCTAAGATACTAAACCATGACTTTTCCCAAGATAATTCATTTTCATTTTATTGATTTGATAAACTGACAAACAATGTGCATAAGTTATCTTCAGAGATGCAGTTCTGACCTCTCCACATGACACCTGATTTCACAGACCAATAATAAAAATCTTTCTTCCATAGCTACCAAACCAGATAGGTATTACATAGTGGTAAGTACTATATAAACAGGTCAATTATTTCTGTGATTTTTTTTAAATTTGTGCAATTTTAGCATATTGACACGTCATGGGCTGTTGTGAGGTCAGCTAGGATGCTGAGTTATGAATAAACCACTTCACACTGACAATAACTGTCACATATTGTCTCCTTTTTTTGTGTTGTTTAACCTGTTTTCTGTCTCCTGCTTTCAAAGCCTCTAAAAGCACTTATATAAGCAACTGGATCTCCAGTCCTTAGTCACCACTGTCCTTGTCCTGTAAAGTGTCTCTGCTGTTACAAAAGCCACCTCTGCTTCATTTCCCCCTGTGCTCAGCCTGCCCACAACTATGAGACTCTTCCCAACTAAGGCTATTTCAAGCCAGATCTCAAGACAGAACACCACCATATTACAGGGCTTAGTTAGCTTTTAGCTTTATTACTGAGGTTCAAGAAGGGTCCCCCTAAGGAAGAATTTTGCAGCACTATTGGAAAAATAATACAAGAATCATTTCCTCATCTCTTAGCAAAGGTAATATCAGCCATTAACCTCGAAAGAGGAAACTCTTAATATTTTGTATATGAATAGATGCTACAGCTGACCTGCCAATCAGAAATCAAACAATCCTCAAAGACTTGGTGATTCACATATAAGAGGTTAGTGAATATACAAGGACCTGTTTCAAGTATCTCTGACAATGGGTTCAATGAGTTCATGAACATACTCTGTGGTCACACATTTCCTGAATGTATAATTGATATGTTTATGTCTGTAGTGAAAGAAACAATGACATTATGTCTCAGACTATTTGACTTCTAACTCTTCATTGATATTGCATGTTCCTGAATCTCCAGTAGTAACTCTAGTGGAATGGTGAGTAGATATTACACAATACTTTATACTTTTTAGTTTAAGATACTTTCATGAGTATCTTAAAATACTGTGATATTATTCAGAATATCAAATTGATGAAGATTCAGAATTATAACATGTGGGCTTCCCTGATCTGTGAAGTGATAATCTTTTTTATGGGAAATGTTGGAGTTTCTGTTATTGTCTTACCACTCTCCAAATTTCTAGCCCCACCAAAACAGTCCAGGAAGAGCTGTGTTGTTTATGCTTATTTTGTTCTACTCCTGTTTCTCTAATAAAAATGCCCCAGATCCCTATATGCTCACACTTCTAAACACTTGATTTTCAGTTGTTGACACTGCTTAGGGAGGTTTTGGAGGTGTGGCCTTGCTGGAGTAAGGATGCCACTGGCAGGAAGGTTTTGAGAACCTAAGACCTCCCAGTTCACTCTTTTGCTTCCTGGTTATGGTTCAAGGTTGTGAGCTGTTAGCTTCCTGTTCCAGCTTCCATGCCTGCTGCCATGCCTGTCTCTTCCTGTGACAGTGAGGGACATTAATCCCCCTAGAACTCAAACCCAAATAAACACTTCTCTTCTATAAGTTGTCTTGTCATGGTGTTTTATATAGTCAGAGAAAAATAACTAACATACCACATGTATTATAAACTGGGCAGCTTATGAACAGTAAATGTTCATTTTTTTAGTTTAGAGAATTTCAACACCAAGGTACAACAGCACATCTTATGTCTGGTTGGAGCAGGTTTCTCACAGCAGTGCCTAATGCCTGCATCTGTACAAGATGAATGAGGCAAAGGTGATCCACGCACTCAGGAGGCAGGAGAACTAGAAATTTGAAGCCAGAAAGGCAGAGAAATGTGAACAAATGATACAAAACCAATGTTAGCAGCGTGCTGCCTGGGTCTAGGAGGAGAGTTTGATCATAGTGTGTCAGTTACTATATAACAAATATGTTCTATCAATGTTGGTTTTATTATAACAACTAAGTAAGAGGGATGGTCAGGTGCAATAACAATCTGTCACTGTGACAGAAATGGCAAATTTGCATCTGAATTTAATAGGTTAAGCAGGCACCATTAAGTGTCATGAAGGTATATTCCCACATCAGTCACAATTTTTAAAAACATTTTTATGAATTCTTAGGAAATTCCACATCATGCACCCCAATCCCACTCATTTGCCAGTCCTTCTATATCTGCCCCCACCCTTGTAACGCCACCCCTAAATCTCTCTGACCCTTTTGAACATGATCTACTTCTTTATCAACTACAGCCTTCAACTTTCTCTCACTTCTTCTCACTGTTGTGCATGTACCGTTCTGCCCCTCTTTCTTCCCCGAATCTCTGTCACATATTTATTTGTTGTGGCCTTGGAAGTTGCCGTGTGTCACATTGTATACCCTTTGGCCCATATAGATTTACTTGTAAATGTTCATTCCAAAGAGTCATTGGTCTGGTTCAAGGCCTTTGCCTTCTGCTATACTATCAATACTGGACCCTCACAGATACTCCTGTGCTATTCTGCTATTTTTCTGAGACATGGAGAGTCTGCATCTATTACACCACAGGACCAGCCCCTTCTCACATTCCAGTGTAAGTTGGTCATCCCACCCAGTCTTCAGCACCCAAGCTACCTGGGCCAGCTCTCTCACACTGATTAAGTGAGGTGAGGTGCAAGACAATTCATTTTGTTATTGTTGTTTGTTTTGATTTTACTCACTGGAGCAGTAAAACACTCCCTCTTTCCCTGCTCACAACTCACAGTATGGCCTCATTGAAAGAAAGGTATATTCTCTATCATGTAATGAAATAAAAAGCTCACAAGTACTTCAGAAATGAATTTGATATGCTTGTTGATATAGCTGACAATAGGCTATCACCATGTCATCACCTTTTACGGATGAACGAACATATAGAAGAAATTGATTTAAAACATAAGGGTTAAAACAAACAGAAGGCATCATATTAACTAAAGTAATTGAATCAGATTTGCATTGAAAGTTAGGACTACTAACAGACATTTACTACTAGGAATTCTTCTGAAAAGGAGAAAGCCTGTAGTGCATGCCTTGGTGCATCTACAGAGTGATAAAGGCAAATGAGCATTGCAAACATTCATGTCCCCACAGGGTTAAGGCAACTAAAAGGTATATCCTTGTGGGGGGAAAATGAGTTTTTTTTTTTCCTCATCAACCAAGCAATTCAAATTCAAAGAAAATTCTGAATAGTTGCTGGAGAAGGAAGATAAGCTAATGAAATGTGTTAAGCTGCAGTAGCTGAGACTAATATTATATAAGTTAGTTTTATATACTGGAGGCAACTGGCATTGTGATGGGTCTTTGGTGGGGCCAATGTGAGACATTTGTAGGTCTCTGTAGTGTGAGGAGCAGGTCCTTTTAGATATTCATCTGTTCTGGATCAGATCCTTTCTCCCTAGCTTTTGACCTCAGTTGCTATGGTGATATGTGCATGTTAAATTGTATGGGCTGAATATTCTTCATGTTCTAATGTGGAGTTTCACAATTATTTGAGCATTGATAAAACCCACTTAGGGCTCTAATGCTTGTGGAAATCTGCAAACACAGTAGATAGTCTTGAGTCAGAGTTTAGAAGGTAAACATCTTTTCCTACTGAAACAGAGAATTCTGAATCCTATTCTTAAGTTTTTGAAGCACCTGAACAGAAGTGAGCTCTGGAAGATCCTATAGGAACAAGTTTGATACATTCCCATGAACTGGCTTTCATCTCTTCCATTTCCAGCCCTTCTCCTGTTTCTTGGTCTCAGTTTCCTCATTTCAAGGTCTTGCATTGATCTCAGCATGGTGGAGTGATCCACCTCAATAGGTTCTGACTAATGTAATATCTTTCTTCTCTGTGAGTTCTTTTTTGGTCCTGATGGATTGACCATGCATTTTCATACTTATATATTACCATTGCTACTATGCTTACTCTCCAGCATTAGATGTATATTTTATGTGTGCAGTTGTTTCCTCTACCTTTCTAATCTATATCTATATCATTCATCCTTATGATGAGTTCTGATAACTATGAAAATCATAGAGCCATTTGTAAAGGCAAAAGAAGTGGCATTACCATACTTTTCCTTCACTACCCATTCTCAAATGTCAGCAGAAAATGTATAGCCATTTTAAAAAGAATATAAGTATATATATATATATATATATAACTATATACTAGAGTATTTTATGATTAAACCACATTCTATTAATTACATAGATAATGTGACAATCTTAACTGATGACTAATTTAAATAATCAACTTACCCTTGTTTCAGTGTGATCACTTGAGTTTTATAGATGCAGCCTGATTCTCCATAAATAATTGTGTTGAATTGATTGTTCAGGAAAATTTTATTTTATTCTAAACAGATTTGCATTCATTCTAAATCAGTGAAAAGCAATTCAAAAGAGCTACTACTTGATTTTTAGTTTCAATTAGAATTCAGAAAGCCCTGTATTCTGTGTCATTTTTGGTACTGATTAATACAGTAATAATATTACTTAAATAGTACACCAAAGAGAGAATAGCCTCTTCCTCCACTTTGCCTGTAGCTGTGCACACATTTCTATAGCATGTGTAAAGGTCTGTGTGAGGAAAATAAATTCCAATCACCTAAGTTCTCCTTCAATAATGTCCTCCAAGTGATGAATACCACACTGTGTTGTAAATGGTCGTCGTTTTGTCCTATTGACAGTGTCCTTGGCTTTACAGAAGCTCTCAGTTTCAGGAGGTCCCACTTATTAATTGCTGTTCTTAGTATCTGTGCCACTGGTGTTATATTTAAAAATCCCTAAAATATAAAAATTAAAAATATTTCTGAGGCATATTAAAACAAAAACTGTTAAATTAGGTTTCTATAAATGAATTAATATGGAGTTAAGAATGGTAAAAACAAAATATTAGTTGTTAGTATGTTTATCACAAGGGGAACCTGAAGTTGGTTGAGAACTGCAAAGATAATCTGCCAGTGTTCCAGTGCTCATCCCAGAACCTGGTAGAGAGGAATGTCCAATGATTATCGTTAGAATAAATAAAAACATACATAACAATAAGGAAAGTTTTCTATATTCACAATATTTTTATAAGAGGGAAATCTTTAAGTTTGGAATGTTACCTCCAAATATGTAATGACTTCCCTAGCTTCTGTGGACTCTTTTTTGACAGAAGAACACAATTTTATGTTGTCTCCATATAGAGAACCATCACAAAATAGAAACCAGGATTCATGTAACTTGTCATGAAAACTGCAAGTAAGAAAACAGAAATGATCACAATGTGCATTTTTGAAGGTCAGGATCCCAGCAGCACTGGGTTTGGTTCTCAGTGCCAAATAAACTCAGCTGGATGATACTTGCCTATAATCCTGGGTCTTGGGAGTTGGTGGGGATTAAAGGTTCAACTCATTATTGGCTACATAGCAAGTTGAAGGAAAATGTTGGCTATATAAGACCCTGTCTCAAAGGAAAAGAAAATTACTCAAAAGTGAATGAATTAGTTTCACTGTCTGTTCAGTTCTCCACCAACAGAAGGAACAATTTCAATTCTACAGCCAAGTTGCTGATGTTCAAGTAAAGGAAATAAAGGCAATAAAGAGAAAAACATCCTCAAAAAATAATCAGGAAGGAATAGCAAGCTACAGAAATGAAAATGAAAAGAGTGGGAAGGTTCCTAGGCTAGCAGCGTAGTGCTCACCTTTACACCAAGGACACTGTGACCCAATAGTGACACAGTACAGTACAACAATCCTGGGGTAGATGTAGGTGTGCAGATGGCTTGTCTGTAACTCATGGCAAGCATTTAGAGAGAGGAGAGTTCAATTTCATTCATTATAGTCTCTCAAAGTACATCAATATTCAAATAGTGTCATATTTCAGGCAACTCAAGCAGCGATTTGGAGTCTGCTCACTATTGTTCAGAGAAAACCTGCCCCCAGCAGGATAGAGTACGAATGACAGCTTTGTAGTAGACTGCAATCAGGTAATGTATAGACTCCACCTCCATTCTATGATACTAAACTGCAGCTGCCAACACCAAGCTCTCCTCATATTTAACACCATCAGGAAAACAGCAAAGGATTTTATATGCAAATGTTCTGATTGAGCTGTGTGAGACATTAGTCAACTAGGTGTATGTGTTTAAAAAAAAGAAAACAAAAAGCTAGAAATCTGCAGGTTTTTCCTGCCTGAAAATAATTTCTTGTCTCTCTGTCTTTCTTTAGATAAAAACAAAAACAGAAAAGAAACAAGCAAACTGATTAAGTTGTTCTATTTTGGAAAAACTTGCTAAATTTTAACCTAGCAGAGTCTGGTAGACCAGATGCCTGAAGGATAAGGAGAGTAAGAAAATCTTGCCTGCTATTAAGTGTTTAGTATCTCAAGTTTCCAAAAGTAAAATAAAAGAAAGAGAAAAGAAAAAGAAAAGAACAGAAGAGAAAACAAGTGATGGTGGAAAAATTCTGAGAGTCACCTTGAGACACCATTTCTTTTTTTAAAAAATTTTTATTATGAATAAAGTCACATTTTCTATCCATGTATATCCTTATTCAAGGTCCCTTCCGCTGTCCAACCCCTCCAGTCACTCTCTCATCCACATCTCCCCTTCTCCTCCCCAGCATGGGCAGGAGGTCCCAAGGTCCCAATATTGCTCAGTTCAGTCTCCACTCCTGGCAGATCCAGTTTCCTCCCCCCAACATCAAGACTGAGTCAGGTGTTCATCTAGGGGGAGTGGGATCCAAGGGAGACACCATTTCAAAACTGCTCACAAATGCTAAACTCTTTCCCAGATTCCCAGAGACACACAGGACTTTGTCAATTCCCTTCACCTATGGTTAAAATTCTGCAGATATATGTGTGTGCCCTGAAATCAGGTTACATTATCAACTTCCAAGTACACCCAGTACTCTGGTTAGTAAGTAGTTCTGCCCAGCCATCCTTAACCTATCCCTTTCAGAAATGGTTCACAACTCCAAGAGCATATTTTTGATCCAAAAATTAAAAGATTAATTTTGTCCAATTAGATATTCTCAGAAGCCTCTTGACAATTGGTTGTACATGTGTCTTAATGATTATCAATTATTATAAATATCGAACTACTCTATAATTCTCTGTTCCATTTATTAATGTGTTAAGAAGAAACTAAAGGTTATTATAAAATGGAAACTTTCAGCTCATAAGCAGTTTCTGTCTTACTCATAATCAGCTGCTGCACCCAAAATCCTAACAAGCTTTTTATTTGTCCAGGATTCATTGCTGTGTACTAATTTTAGTATTTGGTGTAGCATTTAGTATGTAGTATTAGAGTACCTGTTACCTGGAAGTAAGATGTAGCTATAATAAAGGCCTAAACATCAACTCACAGTATGTAAAGGAAATATATTCCATGGACTTAGAAGAAGGAGACATGAAGGAGGAGCAGTTGACTGTAGAAAATGGGGAGGAAAGTACGGCATAAATGTGCCTCCATTGTCTTCCAGACTCTAAGAAAATAGATGACGTGTAAAAAGAAACTGATGCATTGGATATGGGAATAAAAGGGAACATGAGCAAGCCACAGATTCCTGGACTTTGTAATGCTAGAAGCTTTATATTTGTACTTGTGGGGCAGTAAGGTCACCCACTGCCATACCTCACAACTTGAGTTCTATCGCCATGACCCATGTGGTGAAAGAGAGAACATACTCCAGGCTGCAAGTTGTTCTGTTACCTCCAGTTGCCATGGCTCATGTGGGCATGTACACACACACACACACACACACACACACACACACACACACACACACACACACACAGCCACAGTATGCATTTGGATGCCAGAGTGCTACTTTGAGGAACTGGTTCTCTCCTCCCACCTTTGCATGGGTTCTGGGAGATTGCACTCAGATCATCAGGCTTGTGTGACAAATCTTTTTACTCACTGATCAATCCCACTGGTTCCAATAGCAAAGTTTTTTTTTTTTCAGTTTACTTCTATTTAACAATAACCATATCAATAATGTAGTTTTTCAAGGCATAGCTTTCTCTAGGCATAATAAGCCTAGCAACTTTTTTATAAGTTTGAACTCTGCTTTTCTCTCAGCAATACTTTTTTCTATATTAACACAAGCTTGACTTTTTTGTGACTTTCCTGAAGAATTCATTCTCTTTCCGGTTGCCACCAATTTACTCTCATTGGCCTTTGTTTGAAGCGTAGATGCCTGTCTTCAGTGATCTGACCTCGGAACTATTCTTAGAGGATATCCTTAGAGTATGGCAGGCTTATGCCTTGGGCAAGATGGACATGGACAGATTTGAGAATCAGTGCCAGGAACCACAGACATTTCCTAAATGTCTGTTGTATGCTGTATGTGGTTTTGGGGCTGTCTGGTCCAGACCAGAAGACCAGCAGACCTGGAGACCCACAGTAACACACAGATGATTACAATAATTTTATACTGATTGACCTAGGGCCCAAGCAGATAACCTACTAACTCCATCTTAACTCAACCCATGATTCTTATCTTGTTCAGTCATGCGGCTTGTTATCTTTTCTCAGCAGCATTTCAACTTCTTACCTCTGCATTTCCTGGCATCTCTGCTCTGTTCATCCTGTTCTCAGAGTTGTTTTAGTCTGGTAGCCTCACCCACACCTCCTGTCTGCCTTTGGCCAATCAGCATTTTTATTAAACCAGTAGGCAGGACAATTATTTACAATACAACAACATAATCCTACTACAGCTATATGCTTGAATGAGTATAACATGAAAATGGAAACCATCCTTAATGCCATTGTGAAGAAGAACTCTGGGGCTGCAGATAGACCTTGGTGGTAGAGTTCTTGCTTAGAATGTGCATAACTCTGAGTTTAATTTTCACCACAGGGAAACAAACAAACAACAACAACAAAGAGCAGCAGCAACAGGACTGGGATACTATTTCATGACCAAGTGCTTGTCATTCAAGTATGAGACTCTGAGTTTGGTCCCTAACTAACACCCAAACAGAGCAATCTAAGTGCTCTGGCTTACATAGAAATTGATGCCTTCACCACAGTTACTAGAAACCAGCATGGGAGGCTCCAGCTCAGCTCCAGTACTTGATGTGAAAATGGAAGCCTGCTATCTGGCAGTATAGTATAGTAGTCACAGAACTTTGTTGTCTATGCTTGGCCTCTTCTCTCAACTGAAATCCATCCCTATACTCTTTATTTGGTATGCATGGAAGAGAATTGGGGGAGATAAATTCTGGAATAGCCAGATCTTCTCCAGGGCTGGGGACTGTGAAAGGCAGTGTTTTATTCTACTTTTCATGCTGATAAAAGTTGTGAGAGTGATTTAGACACATGTGGAAACCTTAGGCCAAGTCCACACAGAGAAACTGAATATTCTTCTCTACTGTAATTTAACTGCGTCCTCTACACAAGTAATTTAGGGCACAAATACCATGCTGCACCCTCTCTTACATTCTTTCTTTATTGAATCATAAGTAACACTTTTAGTAAACCAAATATTATAATAGGAGATACCTAGAACCTTAGTTTTTAATCATTAAAAGCAAGTTATCTTTAAAGATTTATTTTATTTTTAAAGCTTTATTTATTTATGTATATGAGTGCTTTATCTGTATGTACACATGCTTGTCAGAAAAGGGCATCAGATATCATTATAGATGTTTTTTAGTCACCATGTGGTTTCTGGGAATTATTGGACTCAGGACCTGCTGGAAGCAGCCAGCTCTTAACCACTAAACCAGCTCTCTAGCCTCAGTCCTTAATTATTTTTAATTAAATGCATCTGTGCATGTCTGCATTGCATTTGTACATGAGTGAGTGCAGGTGCTTGCAGAGCAAAGAAGAGAATTTCAGATTCTCAGAGAGAGAGAGAGTTATGAATGATTGAGTATCTAAAACTGGGTGCTGGGTGTTTGAGTTTTTGTAAAAAGCAGCACATGACTGTAACTGCTGAAAAATCTCCAGTCTCTAGCTGAATGATCATATAGTATTTAATGCCTCAGACTTTCAGCTTCTTTAACTGTAAAATATTATACACTATGTATAAATTAAAAATATTTTCATTGTTGTGCTTAGTAGTATTGTGAAGCTTCTTTAAGTGCTCATTATTAGTCATACTTTTCCATGAAGTATCAATTTTCCTCTACTTTGTCTTTTATGTTCCATGTCCATTTTTCTGTCTTTCTCTCAAACTTTAGGTATTGTAATACTACTGGCTCTCTTTGCAGTTTTCAAGTAATATATTAGTTTTTGCCCTAAATTTTCTTAGTTTTTCACTCATGTGTTAGAATCTACTTATACCTTTTTGAGCATGGTGTATGGTATGGCTCATGTTCATCTGTGTGCGTTTGTGCACAGTTTTATGTGGGTACAGTTCCTGCCATCCTGTTGATTAACTGACCTGGTATAGTGGACATATTCCCTGTAACCCCTTAAATATTGTCTTGATAATAATTCAAAACTCTCTAAAATATAAAACTAGCTCTAATTAGCAAGGTCTAGGAATAGGATTTCTACTTCTTCCCCCTTTATATGCCAATCTGCCTTCAGAGTTTTGAACATTCTCCAGTGCTTGACTATGCATGATAGTTAACGGATCTTCTTTCTCTCCACCAACCTTGTGGAGAGTTTTCCTCTAGTGATCAGCATTTTCTCAGCTGTCTCATTTGGTGCATTCAACTATATCACCTTTCTAATAATCTGCAGATGACCCTGGAAATATCTCTTTGGAAATTCTATTGTTGCCTCAAGACATAATTTGTTAACTTATTTTTCTATAGTCTAAAACTATCCATCCCCTGACTTTGCTATGACCAGTGAGACACATTTCACCTATGCCAGAAGAGGTGGGCAACAGAGGGTTTGGCTTTCCCGCATCCACAATCTTTGCATGTCCGTACACATTTCTCCCAGCACTTTCCCAAATTCATCTTAATTTTTTTCTTGTCTCCTGTCTGTTCGGTCTTTTTTACAAAGACAATATAATTTATATTTAAATTATTATGATAGCTTTGGAGGGAATATCATTAAAAAACAAAAATAGGTTTGATATAAAACTAAATTATGTAAAAGGTTCATTATGCCATCCTCAGAAACGAAGACTTAGATGTCTAAATTCAGAGAAAAAACAAAATAAAATCAATTTGATCTTATAGGTACCATCTGGTGCCTGTTCAATTTGATTAGAGGTGTAGATCTAGTTTTTAAATATCTTGATCGATCATTACTATTATTTGGGTGAGAAAACCAATAAACAGCATTTTTCTTTATAAGACTAGTTCCCAGTAGGTGCTTGGTAGAAGACTGCCAGAAGGGAGGGAATGTGTAAGGGGTGGGGCTTCTCAGGATGGGTAGCAACATGCAGGGAGATGAGAGTAAAAGGAAATAAAGAAAAGAGGTTTATTTTGATCATCAAGAAACGGATAGCATGTATTCAGCATTGATAATATGTGAGGCAAGGATGTTATTTTATATTATATATACTTTATCCTCACAACAAACTCATATAACATAACTTCATCATGAGCTGAATTTGCATAGTTGATGGTCCAAATACATCTGTGATAAGCCTCCTGTCTGATTTCATTAGCAACACTGGACCAAGCTTCCATTATCTTCCTTTGTAATGACCTTCTCATCTTTCCCTGCCCTAACTTGTGCCTTTCCAATCATTCACAGTGAAGTACCCAGAATGATCTTTTAAATATTTGTAACAGAACTGGAGAGATGGCACAGATGTTAACACTGGCTCCTTTTCTACAAGTCTTGGGTTCAATTCCCAGAAAGCACATGTGATTCACAACATCTATAATGAGATCTTGGTGCCTTCATTGGGCATGTCTTCATTCATGTAAGCAGAACACTGCATATATAATAAATAAATCTTCAAAAAGTTATATCAGATTACATTTTTTTCTTCTGTGTGAAGTCTCTCAGAGTATAAATGTGACCATTTACAGTTCATCTACTGAAATCTGCAGTTCCAGCACAGAATATTAAGTGGTGGATAGTTCTGGTCACAGGCTGCTGCTGACATCCAGATTCCTCCCTTGTTATCTTTACACAAAATCTTCTCAGTCAAATGGTCTTGTTCTAATTTTTCAGTTGGCTAGATTCTTGTTCCATGGTTTCATTTCAGTTGCATGTTTGAAGAATACTGGACTTTACATTTGAAAAAAAAATTGAGTCTAGTCCAGGCTAGACTAAGACATTCTACATGTAGAATGACTTTGAGTTCCTGATTCTTCTGCTCCCACCCCCCACCCTCCAAATCCGGGATGGCAGGCATGACCCTCCATGCCTGGCTTGTTTCTCTTTCAGAAGTGTTTATTTAATTTTTAAAGTTTGCTGTATTAGGATCTACTTTGTAGAAAAAATTCAGTTTTTAATGACATGAGACACGTAAATTTATAGAAATACCTACAATCAGAATAGAGAAGATATTCAATTCTCAGGATTGAAAAGATGGCTCAATGGAGTGCACAGAAATCCTACAAAGATCAGCTCCCAGTACACACACAGCTGGGTGACTTACTTCCAGTAACATGAGTAATAGGTCAGGTACTGTGATTTCCACAGATATTATACAATTTGCATGTGTCCCCTTATACATTAAAAAATAACACATATATATGCTTTAATAAATATGTTTGCCAAATATTCCCTCTGAGTCTATGATTTATCTTTTTTGTTCTCCTGAAAGTATATTTCAAAAGCACAGGCTTTTATCCTGATAAATACAATTATTCAACATTTATGGCTGTTTCTATGATTGGTGATTTTTTTGATTGCTTGATATTCCTTCAAGGTCAAAATTCTTTTTTGTTATCTTTTTATAGTCTTAGTTTTATCATTTAGACCAGTTATATTTTGCATTTCAGTCATGAGTGAAAATTTATTTAATTATTTTTAGCATAGTTTTTATTGGTTAGATTTGGCTAAGCCTACAATAGCACCTAACCATGCCTGTCCAGTGAACTCTTCACTGGCTGCAGCAGACTGATTGCTTTGTACAATCGTGGCGTAGGCAGTGTCAAATCTCAGCTGTGCCCTCCAGTAATTTCTGTATATTATTACCATTTTAAAAAAGATTTTAAAATTATTTGTTTGTCTGTAATTGGGTATGTGCATGTTAGCACAGTGTCTATTTGCACAGGAGACTGTTAGATTCCTTGGGCCTAGAGATACAGGTGATTGTGAGCTTTCAGATGTTGGAAAATGAATTTAGATCCTCCACAAGTGCAATGAGTGCTCTTAATCACTGAGCAATCTCTTCAGCCCCTACCATCCTTATTCTTATAATGTTGCTTTTTCCTAAAAATATAAATATCTAGCAAAGTGGTACCAGTTTAACTTCTCTATAATCCATATCTTGCCAAAGTGATCAAATATATTTTGTCTAACACTACCCACATGACGTCTTGTGATAACTTGGCTTCATTATGCCTTCTCTGCTGTGATCAGGAATTGAAGTCATGCTAAAGGAAAGTTCGTGCTAGGTTCCTCAGTTAACCAAACACGCCCATCCCTTGTTAATTCAAATATTTCTGTAATTTATTGCCTACTAATTCAGTTTCAGACCAGATTATCAAATAAGAAGCTGAATTGTTCTCTGAAATGCTTTGGCACTTTCTTGGCTGTAATAGTCAATTTGACTCCTTGATTTTTATTTTTATAAATCAAAAAATAATCCAGGTGTTAATTGTGCAAGATCAAGGTCATTTGATTCATTCAATATGTAAGTAATATAAATTGCCTGCTAAATCTTAGGAAGTTTCTACAATGGGATTCAAGGTTTGATAAGAAATTATATCCTCTGCCTTCAAAGACATAACTCTTCAGAGAAGATCAATGCTGAATAAGAAATTACAAGTCAATAGGGGTGAACTTTCAGAGAGGAAGACAGGGGATTTTGAGACATATAATGACATTGAGAAACCCCATAATTTCAGCTTCTTTGCATTTGTCATGTTTTGTAGCATACTTAGATAAAGTAATAATTGACTTAGGGTGAGCAGATGTAGGAACATGTAAATGTATTATATCAATAGTCTACTGTGGTGAAAATAACAGTTTATTTAACTAATACTAGAAATACTAGATCTTTATTTGATAAGAAAATTAATTCAAGTTTCTGCATATCATTACATACATGTCCAGTTTACATAGACTTAAAATATAACAACTCAGGGGGTGTAATCGCTCACTAGTGGACTTTAAACAAAAAATTCTTATTTTATTGAAAGATGATGGGTGAATGAAGTGATTTAACACACACACACACACACACACACACACACATGTGCACACACACACATACACACAAAACCTTCTGGTTTGACTGTAGAAATGTTGCTTAGCAGAAATTTGTGGTTGCCATAGTGCATCCATGTGCATTAACTGTGACCTGCTATGCTTTCTTCATCTGTTTTTATGTTTCATGTATTTTAGAGAAAAGAAAAGTTGTATTACTGTATGGGTTTTTTGTTATCTGTTCTGAATATTTTCTTTTTTTATATAAAGTTTGATATTGATTTTCAAAAATCAATAAAAAAGAAAAAAGAAAAAAAGAAATATACTACAAAATGTAGACCTTTTTAACATTCTTGAGGTAGAAAATGTTTTCACCAGACTCAAAAAACGTAAAATAAAAAGCAAATGTATTTGACAGTATAAAAAGAACTGATCTTTAAATGACAGAAATCTTTAAAAATTATATTTTTTATTATTATTATAAATAAAGTCATAGTTATTATCCATGTATACCCTTGTACAAACTCCTTTCCCTCCCACCCCTTCTCCACATCACTTTATCTCCTCCTGAGCAAGGGCAGGAGGTCCCAAGGTCCCAATATGGCTTAGTTCAGCATCCACTCCCAACAGACCCATATTCCTCACCCCAACATCAAGACTGGGTCAGGTGTTCCTCTGGTGGGAGTGGGGGAGGGATAGCTCAGCTGTTAAAGACTCACAACCATAAATATAAAAATTATATTAAGAGAAAATGAGTTAGTGGGAAAAATATATTTAACATGTATTATGAAAATAGAGTTTGTGTCATTTATGGTATTTAAATCAGTGAGAAAGGTACTTAATCTTTGAAAAAAGTTGAGCAAACTATAAAGTGCAACTGACAATAGACAAGCACCAAGTAATAAGATAGTAAAGAAACAACAAAATATTTTTATTCATTAAATGAGCAAAGACAATTTCGTTTCAGAATGTCTGATTACAGTTAACATTATAGTGAAGAAAAAAATCTTATACAAAATTGGAATGTTCATTGTTCTTCCTATTGATATGCCATCTCTGGAGAACTCTGTCAAAAGTACAAAAAACTGTTATGCTTGGAATTTTTTGAATAGCATCTATTCCAGAGAAATTTTGTCTGAGATAATGACTTGCCAAGTATGACTATTAATCATAGTCAAAAAGCTTTAAATGACCCAATTAATTACCATAAATACTTTAAATAAGTTTCACTGTATCAATTCAAGAAAATAATTGGTAACTATTAAAGCAGAAAAATACTTTCATTTTTCTATTGTATTTCTGGCTTCTTTAACAAAAATTGAGTGTCTATAGGTATGTGGACAACTTACATCTGGGTCTTTAATTCTGTTCTGTTGACCATCTTGTATGTTTTTGAGCAAATACCATGACATATTTTATTACTATAGCTCTGTAGTACAGCTTGAAGTCAGGGATAGTGATACCTCCAGAAATTCTTTTATTGCACTTTTTTTTTTGTAGATATCCTAGGTTTTTTTGTTTTCTAAATGAAGTTAAGTATTTTTCTTTCAAGCTCTGTAAAGAATTGTGTTGAAATTTTGGTGGGAATTGCACTGATTATGTACATTGTTTTTGGTAAGATGACCATTTTTCCTACGTTAACTCTACCAATCTGTTAGCATAGGAAATCTTTCCATCTTCTTTAGTTTCTTCTTGTTTATACATTTTTTACTCGCTTGGTTAGAGTTATGTAAATTTATTTTATAATACTTGTGGTTATTGTAAAGAGTGTTGTTTCCCTAATTTGTGCTCAGGCCTTTTACCATTTCTATATAGGAGGGCTACTGATTTCTGGAGCTAATTTTGGATCCAGCCATTTCAATAAAGGTGTTTATCAACTATAGAATTTTGTCTGAACGAGTGCTGGATTTTTATCAAAGGCATTTTTTAGCATATAATGAGATGATCACATTTTTTTTGTTTCACTTTGTTTACATGGTGGATTGCATCAATAGCTTGCATATATGGAACCATCCCTGCATCTCTGAGATGAAGCCTACTTGATCATGATGGATGATCTTGATACATTCTTAGATTCAGTTTGCAAGTATTTTATCAAATAATTTTGCATCAATGTTCATAAAGAAGTTGGTCCATGAGGAGAGGGAGGGCTGACAGGCCAGGCCGGAGCTAGGAGAAGTCTACACTGCTTCTTCCGATGAAAATGAACTGTGTCGTCTACCTTAACAACAACATTGCTTTTAATTTATTTTAGTGATTTTGTTTCATTCGTGTAACATTCTATTTTCTTTGCAAATTGCTTTTAATTTAAATTGTGGAATTTTTACTTCTCTTGAAATGTATTGTATTTTTAGAAATCTTATTTTTAAATAAATATTTTTGAAAAATGAAAAAAAAAAGAAGTTGGTCCGTAATTCTTTTTCTTTGTTGAGACTTTGTGCAGTTTGGGTAGCCATAGCCTTATAAGTTTGGCAGTGTTTCTTCTATTTATATTTTGTGAAAGAATTTGAGAATTTTTGGTAGTAGCTCTGCATCTTCAAAAAATGATGCTAGTCTAACTGAATATCAGCATGTAGAAGAAAGCAAATAGATCTATATGATCACTCTGCACACAACTCAAGTCCATATGGAAAAAGGACCTGAACATAAAGCCAGATACACTGAATCTGACAGAAGAGAAAGTGAAAAGTTACATCAACAATTAATAAATGAGACCTCAAGAAACTAAAAAGCTCCTGTAAGGCAACTAAAAGGATAAAGGACAGCCTACAGAACTGAAAAAGATCTTCACTAACCTCATATCTGACAGAGGGCTGCTCTGCAAAATATATAAAGAATTCAAGAAACTAGACATCAAAATACCAAATAATTCAATTAAAAATGTGGTACAGATCTAGGCAGAGAATTCTCAACAGAAGAATCTCAAATAGCTGAAAGATACTTAAGAAATGGTTCAACATCCTTAGTTGTGAGGAAAATGCAAATCAAAATGACTCTGAGCTAACATCTTTTTTTTTGTGTGTGTTGAAGGCAAACTTTGCCTTCTTTTTTATTTTTTATTTTTATTATTATGAACAATGAAGTCACACTTTCTATCCTTGTATATCCTTATTCAAGGTCCCTTCCCCCTCCCACCACATCATGTCATTCTGTCTTCTCCACAACTCCCCCCCCAGGCAGGTGGCAGGCGGTCCCAAGGTCCCACTGTCCCAATATTACTTAGTTCAGCCTCCACTCCTGGCAAATCCAGTTTCCTCACCCCAACATCTGAGCTACCATCTTAAACCCGTGAAAATAGTTAAGGTAAAAAAATACTCATGACAGCTTATGTTGGAGAGGATATGGAATAAGGAGAACATTCCTCCACTGCTGGTGTGAGTGCAAACTTATACAGCCACTTTGGAGATCAATATGGTGGTGTCTCAGAAAATTGGGAATCAATCTACCTCAAGACCTAGCAATAACACTCTTGGGCTTAATCATATCACAAGGACATGTATTCAAGATGTTCATAAAAGCATTATTTGTAATATACAGACCTAAAACAACCTAGATGTTTCTCAGTTGAAGAATGGATTAAGAAAATGTGATACATTTATACAATGGAATATTGCTAAGCGGAAAAAAAATTTACTGGCAAATTGATAAGGGGTGGAACTAGAAAAAAATAATGAGTGTGAGGCAACTTAAAAGTAGTAAAACAAACATGGTATGTACTCACTCATAAATGCATATCAGATGTAAAACAAAAGATAACCAGGCTACAATTCATAGCCCCAGGGAAGCTAGGTAACAAGAAGGACCCTAAGAAGAGCTAGTGAATTACCCTGGAAAGGGGAAATAGATAAAATCTCCTGGGTAAACTAGCGGCAGGGGATGATAGAGGGCAGGGGATGGGGCATGGGAACATGAGAGATTGGGTTGGCAGAGCTTGTGGAGGGACCAAGAAGGAGAGCAACAAAAGAGATAACTTGACAGAGGAGGCCAATATGGGGTTGTGAAGAAGAAACTTGGTACCAGGGAAACTCCAAGGAATCCACAAGAATGACCCCAACTAAGACGCCTAGCAATAGTGGAGAGGGTGCCTAAACTGGCCTTCTTCTGTAATCAGCTTGGTGACTACCCAAATTGTCATCATAGAATCTTCATCCAGTAACTGAGGGAAGCAGATGTAAAAATCCTCAACCAGGCACTTGGCTAAGCTCTGGGAGACAAGTTGAAGAGAGGAAAGAAAGATTGTATAAACAAGGCATGTCAAGATCATGCTGGGGAAATCCAGAGAGACAGCTGATCTGAGATAGTGGAAGCTCACAAACTGTAGATTGACAGCTAGGGAGCCTGCATGGGAACAACCTAGGCCCTCTCCATGAGGATGACAGTTCTGTAGCTTGGTCTCTTTGTGTGGTTCCTAGTAGTGAAACCAGGACCTGTCCTTGGAGCATGAGTTGGCTTTTCAGAACCTATTCCCTATGGTGGGATGCTTCACTCAGCCTTGATGCAGGAGTGAGAAGCTTGGTCCTGCCTCATCTTGATATGCCATGGTTTGTTGACTGCCATAGGAGACCTTACCCTTTCTGAGAAGTAGCTGGGATTGGGTAGAGGGAGGGCAGGGGAGGGAAGGAGAGGAGAGGAGGAAGGAAAAACTGTGGTTGATATGTAAAGTAAATTAAAAATTGAATAAAAGATAAAATGTGATATATTTATACAACATCCTCCGTGAGTTAACCCAGACTCAGAAAGACAAACATGTTATGTACTCAAGAACATTTGAATATTAGCCATAAAGTAAAGGATAGCTATGCTACAATCCATTGATCAAAAAAGAAGCTAAATAAGAAAAATGGCAGGGCACCAGAATCTCACTGTGACTGTGATGGGGAAATAGAATAGACATCACAGGTGGGCGGGGGAGGGGTCTGGATGAGAGTGAGAGTGCAGACTTGGAAACAGAGATCAGGTGGGAGAGGTGTGGTCTTAGAGAGCACTGGGAAAGACAACTGGAATCAGAGGCATCCCTGGACAGGCTAGAAACCTAGGACAATGGACACTCCCAGGAATCTACGAGGATGGCCTTAGCTAAGACTACTGGCAATGGGAGATACGGGGCCTGAACTGGCCGTTGCCTTTATTCAGGCTAGACTTCTAGTGGAGTCTATTGACTCCAGCCACAAAACTATTGACCTACAATTTACCCTGCCTACAAGATTTGCTGCGGTAAAGAGACACAGAAATTATGGGAGTGGCTTTTCCTCAGCTGCCGCCAAGATGCTCGGTCCTTCTGAGGAAACTAAGGAGTTAAGGTGAGAACCTCAGTTACACCAGGCAGGCAGTCCGCAACATGGCGCCCATCTCTGAGCCCACCTGCATCTACTCCGCTCTCATTCTTCACAATGACAAGGTTAGGGTCGCAGAGGAGAAGATCAGTGCCCTCATTAAAGCAGCTGGTGTCCATGTTGAGCCTTTCTGGCCTGGGTTGTTTGCAAAGGCCTTGGCCAATGTCAACATTGGGAGTCTCATCTGCAACTTAGGGGCTGGTGGGCCTGCTCCAGCTGCTGGAGCTGCACCCGCAGGTGGGCCTGCCCCCTCTGCTGCTGCTGCCCCTGCTGAAGAGAAGAAACTGGAAGCAAAGAAGGAAGAAACCCAGGAGTCTGATGATGACATGGGCTTTGGTCTTTCCGACTAAACCTTTTGTTAACATGTCCAATAAAAGATGAACCCCATTTAAAAAAAAAAAAGAAAAAGAAAAGAAAGAAATTATGGGAGTGGACAAGCAATGGCTGGCCCAGATTGAGACTCACACCATGAAATAGAGCTCACCCCTGACACTGCCTGGAGAGCCAGGCCTAAGAGGCTAGACATCCCAGAGACTTAGGATAGAACGAAAAATGACTGGCAAAAGTCAATGCAATGATTCCTAATGATATTCTGCTATACTCATAGACTGTTGCCTCGTCCAGTAGTCATCAGTGTGGCTTCGCTCAGCACCTGATCTGTTTGATGCAGAGACCCACAGCCAAATATTAGGTGGACTGTAGTGAGGATGAGGCATTATTAGCCTTGACCTAGAGGTGTGGTCTTTAGATCTTGAGACCAGTTGAACATTGCCTCCATGCCCTATTTATTCCCTGCTTTCTCAGAGAAAGGATTGCTTTCCCAGCGTGGAGCAACTCATCTCTCCCAGAATCGCCCTAAAGTTCAATCTTGTATCAGTGAGTGTTTCATATAAACTCCTTAATAAATATTAAACCTTTACATGATCAGTTGCCAGTGAATAATTCCTACTATCATGGGCCTTTTGGAATCCTGTAGAAGAGGGAGAGGATGGATTATAGGAGCCAAAGGTGTCAAGGACACCACAAGAAAACCCACAGAACAACTAACCTGGGCCCATAGGGGCTCACAGAGACTGAACTGACAACCAAGAGGCCTGCATGGGACTGACCAAGGCCTTCTGCACATATACCAGTGGTGTAGCTTAGTCTTTCTGTGGGACTCCTAACAGCAGGAGCAGGGAGGTCTCTGACTGTTTAACCTGCTTTTAGGGTCCTTTCTTCCTACCAGGCATCCTCAATAGGAAAGGAGGTACCTAGTTTTACTGCAACTTGATATTCCATGGCTGGCTGATCAATCCATAGGAAGTCTGTCCTTTTCTGAAGAGAAAAGAGAGAGATTGGATGGAAAGGGGAAGGGGGGGGAAGGAAATGGGCAGAGAGGAGAGTGGGGAGACTTGATCAAGAGGGGAAAATTAATTGATAACTTAATAATAAATAAATATGCAAAAATGAGATAATGGTAAGTCACTATCGTTAAATAAAGAAACAAGCAATAAAACAATACATACAGTATCAACCATTTCACATAAAAATAAAATGAGTGTGTGTGTATTCAAATATTAAAAGTATCTCTGGGGAGCAAGGTTTGGAATAAAATTATCCTTTGTATTTGAAAAAATTTAATGCTTTTTCAATTCCATTTATCATGAGTGTGGCTGTCTCTGTAATAAAAAAGTATTCATGTTAATCAGAAAAGTAAAAACAAAAATATGAACCCAGGGTATAAGGTAATAATCATTTGTATTTCCTGCATTGTATTTTTTATCTGCATATGTACTCTTTAAATATGTTTGCACCGTGAGAAACAGATAACTAGTATTACTGGACCTTTTGTTTACCAATTTATTCCCTTGCTGTATATCATCTGTGAGCTCTAAGCTCTGTTCATATTGGGGGAGGGGCACTAGAAACAGAAGAAATTGAGCCTAACCCCTTTCATGTCTCTAGATCTGGTGGTTTGAGGCTCATGTGTTGAAATACTTATTCCCTTGTTGGTGGCACTGTTTTCAGAGGTGATGTAACCATTGGAAAGCTGAGCCTTGCTGGAAGAAGTACATCACAAAGGACATGCTTTGAGGGTTTACATCCCTACTCTATTGCCCTCTCTGTCTCTGTTTCCTACATGAGCATGACAATGTAATAACCCAGCTCCTGCTGGCATCCCATATCTTCGCTGCCATTATAAATTATATTATTCAGGAATTGTGCACCCACATAAGTTCCTTCTTAAGTTGCTTTTGGTAGTGAGATTTTTATCACAGAAACAAAAAAGTAACAAATACACTAGATTATGAATTCAGCAAGAATCTACTACAGTTCTTAAATACCTGGAACTTTGTAGACATGACAAATGTATTTTATCATGACTGTCTTACCAGAAACAGAAGTCTTCAAAATCTATTTTATATTTGTTAATTTAGAATAAATAAAGACTTGTCTAGTCTGCACATAATATGTTCTGCATTTATCTAATTGAATATGTTAAATGCTTTAAATAATTAAGGTTTTTATTCACTCCAATTTGAGGTCACAAACATTTAAATACCTTCCAGTGAACATATGCTTGTAAACCCACAGCAGCTGAATGAGTAAGAATAGAAATGTGTCTGTTAATGAAGAAGGAGAAAAGACCAAAGGAAAACCACATGGAGTCAGGAAGCAAGTTCAGTATTTATCTTTCTTACAGGTTCCAAAATGTGGGATGAAGACAAAGGACTATCAATATTATTAGAAACACAAGTAGATTTCTTTCTGCCTTAAATTCTCAATGCGCCCCGACCCCTGTGTGTGTGTGTATGTGTGCATTAGGAAACTGGCTTCCTTGATGGCAGATGTCATTGTTGGCAAGCTGAATGGAGCCAAAACTTGGTGCCAGGTAGATGTCCAGAAACAGGCAGGCCCTGGCCAGGAGGAGAGTGATGTAAAAAAGTAAATGCTGGAAACCTGTAAGGGAGGAAGTTGTGAGAAAGCACAGTAGGGGATCATGTAGGTGTGATATAATGTGGCCATACTGTGTGTTCAGAACTAAAAACACATTTAACCTTTTTTTTTTTTTTTTGTCAAGGGAGCCATATTAGGTTTATTAAGGAGGGGGAAGAGAGAAAGGAAGTGAGGAGGGAAAGAGAGTAGGGAACAGAGAGGAAGAGAGCACATTTAATCTTTATAACAGAGTTTGAGACCAGAAAATAAGGTTTTTCATTGTTGAAAGCTTGGTACCAGTGGGTGGTGCTGTTGGGCTATTGCAAAGTGGAAATGTTCCTTCTAGTTGGAGAAAATGGCTGAGCAGGGTGCTTTTCTCTGAAAGCTAGGGAGTGCTCTAGTGATTTCTCCCCTTCCTCCTGCTCTCCCTCTGCAAGGTGAGACATAAAGCTCCCTGACACCTGATACCTGCTGCATCCCAATGGGTGTTCTGCCCCTCCATAGACCCAGAAGCAGTGGAGCCAAGGCCAGAGCGTGGAAAGTCATGAAATCATGAGCTGAATAAACCTTTCATCTTTTAGGTCAGCTTTACTCAGGTATTTTATTTGTGCTGGTGAGAAGCTGAGCTCACTGAGCTCTTGGTAACTTACATCTAGTCCCTCTTTACCATCTGGTCTCAGAGATGGGGCCTATGCTACAAGCAGAAACTCCCTCTGGAATTTCTGTGAAAGCCAGCTTAACAGAAAGCTCATTAATTAGGATGGCAAGGCCTCTCCAAAGTATAAAATTAGGAACCTGGAAGGGAGTAAGGAAATTATGGCCCTGGTGTGTCATCACGTTTCCTAGGTCCTCTGATTATTTGCATGACCCATTACTTTGCTTTCAGAGTCTTTTCTTCATCTCCATGTGTCACTGTGTTCTTCCATGAGTGCATTTGCACCTCTGGCTCTGCCTCCCCACACCTTTGCTTTAGATTTAAATGAGAAACAAATTAAAATATTTTTCATGGTAGAGATCATTCATTATATCTCAGTATTAATGCCAAATAGAAGCTAACAACCCCTGCCCTTTATAAAGAATTTTAGGTCATTTTATATTCCACTTATCTGACTATGCCTGATGCCTTAACTGGGTCAATTGAATGGAATAGAAGAGATGTTTTATTCTCCTCAGTGAGTAGAATGATGCCCACCCAATTCCAGACTCTTCATTCTCAACCAGGGCATGCTGTGTTCTCTGAAGTGGCATTGCTACAATTCATTAGCTTGAAAACATGTTTTGTGATATTAGCCAGTGTATTGTTTCTACTTTGCCTTAAAAACATTTTTGAGTCTTTTAAGACAAGTTTTTGTTCCATAGCCATGGTTAGCCTTGAACTCACAGTGACTGGATTCCTCCTCAGCCTTGCAAATATGGGAATCATAGACGTGAGCCATCATACTTAGGACAATTTTCATCTCTTTGGATTTCTTATTTTATGTTTGTACCTTTAACCATGAAAAGAATAGTTAGTAATCATTTTTTCTCCATTTATTCAGTGTACCCATTGGAATTCCTCCATTAATGATAAATAACTACATTTGTTACAAATAGAAAGACCTTAATTAAAAGTGTTGGTTGTATTATATGTGGCCATTTGTAAGCATGCAGAAGCCAGATGCCATCTGGGAAGTAGAAACCACTTTCCAGTGCAGTATTTTTAATTGTGTCTTTTCACCTGAGCTGCAGGGCACAAGTTCCATTTTCTCTCTGCTCATTATTAATAGAACCACTAGCACAGAGCTTTCTAATTTCATATTTTAGGTGAATTTAGCATGCAAAGTATTCTGAAATGGCATTAGTGTAGTTAAGATAATACCTCAGTTCTGGGAATTTCTTCTCTTTGGACAGACCTTTAGATGTGACTCAGATGGACTGTTCTCCTGTCCCTTTGGGACATTTGCCCAGTCTATGTGTTTCTGCAGGTGTGTTTGGTATGTGATAATGATTTTATTTACATTTTAGAAACATTTGAAGCTTATGGAAACTGTGTGTCTGGGTTTGTTATTTATGACTTTGTTGTATATCTTTGTCCACTCCACAGACTTGCAAGCAGCTTAGAATTAATTAACCTTAGCAAAATTGAATTCACCATCCTGCATTCCTCAATACCCTCGCTAAGATGTTAAATAATAAATGAGTTCAATGAGCATGGGAGAAGAGAGATTTCAAGGAACACAAGCAGGCATGAGGCCTCCCCAGTATCCATTCTCAGGCTTCCCATGTTTCCCTTCTACTATCTGGAATTAGATTCTCTCTGCTTCTCTTTTCCTGGCAATAATCTGGGAGGAATAGCAAGCCCACACCTGGGTAGTGCTGGAGTGAGAAAAAATGAATGCCTAAAATGTGCTTTGAGAGCCTCAAGTAAAGTACGCTATGCTTCATGTGGAAATTATTATTAGTTCATTCTTCATGCACTTTTAGTCCTTGCCCTCTAGGCTCAGACTGCCAGCCAAGGCACCAATTACTGTCGATGGGGCTGTTGGTTCTTAGATGTGAACACCTGTCCTCAAGCAAATGAACTGAGATAATATATACCAATTTACCATGTGTGGATAGACCCTACAAATTGAATCTCCAAAATACAGTCTGAGTTGAATAACAAATGACACTGGGTTTAAATGACAGGAAATAGACTGGATACAATAGCTTAGGCATCTGTGTCTATGCAGGTCTTTGTCCATCCAGTCTGGTGCTTTCACACCAACCCAGGCTTCCCTCT
This sequence comes from Sigmodon hispidus, assembly GCA_004025045.1. Taxonomy (NCBI): domain Eukaryota; kingdom Metazoa; phylum Chordata; class Mammalia; order Rodentia; family Cricetidae; genus Sigmodon; species Sigmodon hispidus. Next base: position 67,130 of record PVIH01000350.1, on the reverse strand, counting down.
GTATTTTCAGGGCTGACTAGAGGGCCAATTTAGGCATTCAGCACTTGTGTGGGCTTGCTATTCCTCCCATACTATTGCCAGGAAAGAGAAACAGAGAGCATCTGACTCCAGATAGTAGAGAGAATTTGTGGGTGGATGGAGGATAGATACTGTGATGGCTGGATTATTCCTTCTGCTCCTTGAGCACCCTCCTCTCCCATGTTCATGGAGAAAGTCACTGCAGATTTGCAAGCTTTCTTGGGACAGCCTCATGCTGATTAGTTGTTCAGTGAAACTTGGTCTTGGCAGACCTGGGTCCACATTGCTCATCAGATGAGATAAAACTGCAGCTAGTTTCAGGGTCATTTACATTCATATACAAAGAAGCACATATTAGACAACTAGACAAGCTGTCCATTAAAAAAATCATTACCCTGGAATTTATAGGAGAGAATATTCAGAGCCAAACAAAGGCAAAGGAGGAGGCAGATGCAGAGTTTGAGGGAATGGATGTTCAAGAACAGTGAGACACTGCTGTTAATCTTACCTATCCCTTGGCCAGCTGGGTGGATGATGGGGGATTACACTCCCAAATGTCTGTGGACTTAAGTTTCTCGCTCGACACCATTACACACTGGATTTGTTCACTCTTACATCCCTGATTCCTGGCATTGTTTTAGGCATGATTTGCTGAGACAATTAAATGGATGAAAGGGGTTTCTGTCACCTCTTTGATTGGTGGAATGATGGGTTTATCTGCCATGATGTCTGTATTATCTTGGTCTGGTGGTCTCTGAGGAAACAGCTTTTGGATGAAGCACAAAAGATCTTCACTGGAATGTGGTCTTTTCTTTTTGAATGTCTTGCTAGGAGGTTAAATATGCTTAAGTTTGTTCTGTGTGATTCAAATCTGCCCCTTCAAGATACTTACAGTGCATTGTCAGGCCTTGATAACCTACACATGTCACTTAACTGTACATGCACTTAATTATGAATATCTATAACTTCAGAGTGTTCTATTTATTTTTCAAGTTGGATAACATGATCTTAAAGTATATAAAGGAATATGGAGCATCATGCCCCTATAATAGCTTTCTTTATTATATAGGTAAGGATAATTATAAATTTTTCTTTTATAATTTACACACTAATCAGTTAGTCAGAACTCTTGATATGATTTGCTTATATCATATCAATTTTGAAATTTCTTGCAAATCAAGAAACAGAAGAAATATTTTTGCCAATTTCCAAAATATATAAAGAACCCAAGAAACCATATATTAAGAAAATAATAAACAAAATTAAAAATGGGGTACAGATCTAAGCAGAGTGTTTTTAGTAGAAAAAAACCCAAGTAGCTGAGAAAAAGTAGTTGAACAAAGAAAGTTCAACATCCTTAGGCACCAGTGAAATACAAATCAAAAAGACTCTGAGATTCCATCTTACACTGTCAGAATAGCTAAGATAAACATACCAAGTGACAACTAATGCTGTCAAGGATGTGGTATAAGAAGAACACTCATACATTGCTGGTAGGAGTGCAAACTTGTACAGCCACCATGGAAATCAGTGTGCTAACTTCTTTGGAAGTTGAGAATTGATCTACCCCCAAATCCAGTTACACCACTGTTAGGCATAACCCAAAGGATGCTTTATGTTACTACAAGGATATTTGACCAAATCATCACTGCCTTATTCATAATAGGCCAAAATTGCAAACAATCTAGATACCACCTGATAGAAGAATAAATAAAAATAATGTAATTACACAATGGAGGATTATTCAGCCATTAAAAAAGGCAAGCTCATGAAATTGGCAGACAAATGGATGAGTAGAAAATAATCACCCTGAATGAGGTGTCTCAGATTTGGAAAGACAAATATGGTATGTATTTGCTTTTATGTGGATATTAGCTGCTAAATCAATATAATCAAGCTACAATCCATAGAGGTTAGGTATAGAGTAAGGAACCAGAAACAACAGAAATATTTTGTTAGGAAAAGGAAATAAAATAGTTAGGAATGGATGGAAGGGGGACTGAAATGGGAAGATCAAGTGTGGAGGGGTAGAAAAGGGGTTTGTGGGAGGAAATCCAAAAAGAGACAGCTAAAATTAAGGAGCATTTGAGCAGCAGTGTGGAAACCTCATACAGTAGAAGTTTCTCAAAATATACATATCTATGAAGACAATAAAAATAAAATTGTCAAATAATTGGGAGGATAGAATCACAACTAACCATTTCTTGTCACTCAATGAAACTTTCCAGGATCTAGATTAAGTTATATCTAATTGAAATGTGGGCCACAGGGGACCCATGGGAACTCCCAAACAGCCCAGGCTGTTGCCAAGACTATAAGTTGATCTCCACAAACTGTGAGCAAGGCCCTATTGCTTAAGATAACACCTATATCAAGCATGGGGATGTCTAGTTGGTGCCTACAAAGAGCCTTAACTTCTATGTTGCAGCATCTTTGCTAACAGGAAGGTACACTGCATGTTACCAAAAGAGTGATATAAAAACACAAGCCCTTTATGTACAATGGTGTCCTGCTTGTAACAAGTGCTAGGGCACAAAGCTTGTGAGAGTAACCAATCAACAACCTATTTGACTTGAAACATAAGATCTACTCCATTAAACATAACCCCTAACCAACATTGCTTGGGGGGACCAAGAACCCGAGACTAAATAGCCCAGAGGAAAACCAATATATTGGTCAAAAATAAAACAAAATATGGTAATATCTTGATGACTAATAATATTCTGCTATACTTATAGACCAATGCCTTGTTCAGCTACCATCAGAGAAGCTTCCTCTTATAGCAGATAGGAACAAATACAGGAACCAACAGACATACACTAATGAAGAGAAGAAGAGACCTTGGAATACTGGGCCACAAATCAGATGTTCCATCAGTTCCCTCCCCTCAGAGCTCAAGGAACCCTGAGGAATAGGAGTTGGAAAGAGTCTAAGTGCCAGAGGGGACAGAGGACACCAAGAAAATAAGGTCCTGTAAATCAGCATGAGCAAAGCTCATATGAACTCACAGAGACTGAAGCTGTATGCACAGGACCTACATGAGTCTGCACTAGGTATTCTGTATATATTTTTAGGGCTTCTGGCTTAGTGTCTTTATGGGACTTCAGAGTGAGCAGACAAGTAGGTCTCTGATTCTTTTTTTATTATTATGAATAGAGTCATATTTTTTATCCATGCATATCCTTGTTCAAGCTTCCTTCCCCCTCCCGCCCCTTCCAGTCACTCTCTCTTCTCCACATCATTTTGTCTCCTCCTCAGCAAGGGCAAGTGGTCCCAAGGTCCCAATGTGGCTTAGTTCAGCATCCACTCCTGGCAGATCCGCTTTCCTCACCCGAATATCAAGACTGAGTCAGGTGTTCCTCTGGAGGGAGTGGGATCCAAGGTGCCAGTCCAAGGTGTTTCACATCCTAAGCTGTTCAGTGGTTGTGGTTTCCAGTTTGAACATGCTTATCTTTTGGCTTTTTGATTAGAATCCACTAATGAGTGAGTACATCCCCTGCTTATCTTTCTGAGTTTGTGATACCTCACTCAGGAGGATATTCTCCAAATTCATTCATTTGTCTGCAAATTTTAGGATATCATTTTTTCTTACTGCTAAGTAGTACTCTATTCGATCTCTGATTCTTTCGCCTTCTCTTTGGGATTTTTTCCTTCTGTTTGTCTTGTTCAGTACCAAAGGTTATAGTTTTTGTTTTATCATATTATATCTTATTTTGTTATATGAAGGAAAGAATGAATGAAAACCTAACCACTAGGGTAAAGGTTAACAATTGAAATATCACTTATACCTGCTGGGAAAGGGAAAAATCAATTTTCTCTAGTATACTGAGTGTATCAACCACTCCAGGGCAGGCCACATGTTCAGGAATAATTGGCCAGCATATAATGAACTCATGGTTCTTTTATGTAATTTTATTCTATTATAGTTTTTATTTATGTTTTTAATGTACTTTTATTTAGTTATAGTGGTTGTTTGCTTGTTTTTTTTGTTATGTTTTTATTTAGTTTTCTTGTTGTATTTTGTTTGTTTGTTTGTTGTGAAAAAAATGTGAAGTTGGGTGAATAGTCAGGGAAGGTATAGAGGGTCTTGGAAAAGCAGAAGAATATGATCAAAATATATTTAAATTTAAAATTGGCAGGACTGAAGAGATGGCTCAAAGGTTAAGAGCACTGATTGTTCTTCCAGAGGTCCTGAGTTCAATTCCCAGCAACCACATGGGGGCTCACAACTATCTATAGTGAGATCTGGTGTCCTCTTCTGTATATTGTATACATAATAAATAAATATTTTAAAAAATTAAAATTTGCTTAAATAGTAAGTAATAAAGTAAATAATAAAAGAAAATACAATTTGCCTGTGTGTGAGACCATGTGCAAATTTGTAAATTTTCACTAATGAATCTAAATATATATTGGTTTAAATATTATAAAAATAAACAAAACAACAACAATGAAGAGTGAGACAAGAAAATTGAAACAAACCTTCCAAATCAGTAACCTAAAGCATCTGTTGTTTAAAAACTGTGTTTCTAATTCTACATCTTCATTTTTATGCCTTGTTTCAAAAAAAGCCTGTGTAACATAAAAAGAAAAAGACATCAAGGACTATTCTTCAGTTCTGATATACCTTTAAGAGGAAGGTTTGTTTTAGTTTAGAGCTTCATAAAGACATGAGAGTATATAACTCAGAGAAAAATGTGTCTGGTCCTGTGTCTAGCTTCGATCCCTGAAAGAGTGCTGAGTTCAACGTGGCGAAAGGAGGCATCTACACATCTATATTAGGAGTGCCCATGCTTCACAGTCTCACGTCTCCTGGGATCATGTCTGCAAAGCCCTTGGAATGCTCCTCTGTAACTGCCTTTTGCAGTATTCTTCACTAACAGTGCTTCCTAGACCACAGCACCTTTGCCATTGTGGCTGTCACCTGAATCCCCTTGCTCTATCTCACTATTTAGGACCTGCTAAGTGATGATGAGTTGGCTGAGCTTGCTGTGTTAAATATAGAATAATGAAGGAAGAGCTGCATAGATCAGCAGATCAGTCTGGGTTCAAATGCCACTAACTCTACTCCTTACTTAGAGTCATTTGCTCAAGTGCTCAAGCTATAAGCCTTTTCACACTTTCCTTTTTTATTTATCCAGCATATTTTTCCGTCTTCCATTGTTTTGTCAAAATTTCTTTTAGATTAATCCAACAAAATTAAGGTGACAAAATCCTGGGTAGTAGTACAGCCTGGCCAGGTAGTGCCCTGTCTTTCAGAGTATAGCAGGGCAAGCAGAAAGCATGCATTGGCAGGTAGGTTACCTAGGACAGCAGTCAGCACTTCATACCTTTCGACTCATTCAAGTAGTATCTTCCCGCAGGAATGTGGGCTGCATATGAACAAGAACTCCATTTTCCTCTGCTCCAAATCTCCTGGAGTTTTCCTCCTACCTCAAATGATGCATACTTAGTAAATGTGCTGTCTAGTTTTATGTCAACTTGTCACAAGCTAGAGTTACCTGAAAGGAGGAAACCTCAATAGAGAAAATGCCTCCATAAGACTTGGCTGTAAGGTATTTCATACTTAGTGATGAATGGGGGATAACCCAGTCCACCATGGGTGTTACCAGCTCTGGTCTGGTGGTCCTGGATTCCCTAAGAAAACAGGTTGAGCAAGCCATGGGGAGCAAGCTAGTAAGCAGCACTTTTCAATGGCTTCTGCATCAGCTCCTGCCTTCAGGTTCTTGCCTTATTTGCATTCCTTCAGTGATGGACTACATTGAGGAAGTATAAGCCAAGTAAACTGTTTCTTCCCCAATTTGTTGTTTGTTCATGGTGTCTCAGCCCAACAATTAAAGCCCTGAGACACTGGGTGTCCTTCGGCTGGACTTGTTTCTGCCTGTCAGCTAACACCCTTTCCTAGAAACACAGTTGAATTATAGTTGATCGTGGTCATGGCTGGTGGTAGATAAGGATGGAGCAGAGAGAAGCATAAGTTAACAATCATTAATAATTCTTTATAGTAAGAAGCTTCTGGCCTGTATGGCCCAAGGTCCAGACCATAGCTGCTTAACCCCAAATAATCATACAAAAGCTTATATTAATTGCAAACTGTTTGGTTTATGACTTAGGCACATTACTTGCTAGATCTTTAAACTTAACCCATTTTCATTAATCTGTGTATTGCCATGTGGCTCCTAGCTTACCTGTGTTCCTTTACATCATGCTTCCTTGGCAGGCAGCTTGAAGTTTCTCCCTCTCATGCCACACTCCTTCCCCTTTATCTATACTCAAATTTATCACCTGCCTCTAAGCTGCCTTGCCATAGGCCAAAACACTTTCTTTATCAATCAATAATAAAGCATATTCACAGCATGTAGAAAGATGTTCAATATCAATTCTTCATTAATTATATATAAATACCACAAAGTGGATGATATTCCAAATGGATAAATAGAATAAGACATTTGAGAGAATAAAATTTTGGTGAGGGGCCAGTGTGTCACAGGGCATTATCATGGAACTTAGGGAAAATAGGCTGCTGTGATGTGAGTCCCAGAGATGAAAGATCACAGAGAGAAATAGAGGAAAATGAAGATGGAGAATCTGATGCTGGTTCAAAGATAATACTTGATTCAAGTGCAATGGTACTTAAAGCAACTACAGGAGCCTTTCCCTCCCTTTATTTTATTTTTATGCAACAAAATATTCTACCCTGAATTTTAAAACACTGACCATGTGTTAGTATAGGAAATGTAAAGGGGAAGACAGTAAGAAGTGTAAAATATTGGCCATCTATAGTTCCATGTTACACCTGAAACTGAAACAGAAAATCATGTTCTCTTAGTTAGCTTCCCAGCCTAACAGAATGAGATGTGCAAGGTGACGTGCACAAATGTGCATTTCTTTTTTTTAAGTTTTATTTTTTGTTTAAAAGGTTTTTTTTTTATTTTACATACCAACCACAGTTCCCCTTCCCTCCCCTCCTCCTACTAGGCCACAGCTTCTCTACACCCTACCCCTCATCCACTTCTCAGAGAGGGTAAGGACTCCCACAGGGAGTCAATAGAGTCTGCATATCAAGTTGAGGTAGGACTAAACCCATCCACCATATGAAGGCTAAGCAAGGTATCCCTCTATAGGGAATGGGCTCCAAAAAGCCAGTTCATGCACTAGAGATAAATCCTGGTCCCACTGCCAGAGGCCCTACAATCTGCCCAAGCCCACACTGTCTTCCACATTCAGAGTGCCTAGTTCAGTCCCAAGGAGGTTTCTAGCTGTCAGTCCGGAACCAATGAGCTCCCAGTAGCTCAGCTGTCTCTGTGGGTTTCCCCATCATGATCTTGACCCATTTGCTTATATAATCCCTCCTCACTCTCTTTAACTGGACTGGGAGTTTGGGCCAGACTTCTGTGCCTTTTTACAGTTTCTGTCACTTAACTTTTTTTCTCATTTATCCATTGTATTTATTTCTTAGAAGAGAATGGCACAGTAGCAAATTCAGTGGAATTTTAGGAGACCAAATGCAGACAGATACCAGTTCCAAATAGTATCACTGTAAGTAAAGCTGAAGATCCAAGACATTCATGCTAAAGATTTCCCCTCTTTCAATGAAATAAGATAGCTTTTGCTAAAGGTCTACTACTGAGTGAGTACATCCCATGCTTATCCATTTCGGTTTATGAGACCTCACTCAGGCGGAGGTCCATTTGCCTGCAAATTTTAGTATATCAGTTTAGTATATCAGTAGTACTCCATTGTGTAGATGTACCACAGTTTGTTAATACACTCTTCAGTTGAGGGGTATCTAGGTGGTTTCCAGGTTCTTGCTATTATGAATAATGCTGCTATGAACATAGTTGAGCTAATGCTTTAGGGGGTTGGAATGTGTGGTATTGCTGGATCCTTGGGGGATTGATTCCAAGTTTTCCGAGGAACTGCCATACTGCATTCCAGAATGGCTGGACAAGTTTACATTCCCACCAACAGTGGAGTAGTGTTCCCCTTGCTGCACATCTTCTCCAGCATAGGCTGTCATCTATGTTTTTAATCTTAGCATTCTGACAGCTGTAAGGTGGTATCTCAAAGTTGTTTTGATTTGCATTTCTCTGATGGCTAAAGATGTTTTGCATTTTTTCAAGTGCCTTTCAGCCATTTGTAATTCTTCTGCTGAGAAATCCCTTTTTAGTTCTGAACCTCATTTTTTAATTTGGTTACTTAGGGCTTTGGGCTCTAGTTTCTTGAGTTCTCTATATATTTTAAAGATCAGTTCTCTGTTACTTGTAGAGTTGGAGAAGATCTTTTCCCATTCTGTAGGCTGTTGTTTTGTCTTCATGACAGTGTCATTGGTCTTCCAGAAACTTCTCAGTTTCAGGAGGTCCTACTTATTGATTGTTGTACTTAGTGTCTGTGCTACTGATGTTATATATAGGAAGTGGTCACCTGAGCCAATGCGTTGGAAGGTATTTTCTCTTCAGTTTCCTTCTTCAGTGATTTAAAGTTTTTGTCAAACAGATGTGATACTTCTTTGGTTATAGTTATCCTGAGGTATTTAATACTATTTGCAGCTATTACGAAGGGTAATGTTTCCCTTCTTTCTTTTTCAGCCCGTTTATCTTTAGTGTATAGGAGTGCTACCATTTTTTTTAAAATTAATATTGCATATGGCTACATTGCTGAAGGTTTTTATCAGCTGTAGAAGTTCCCTGGTAGAATTTTGTGGGTTACTTATGTATACAATCATATCATCTGCAAATAGAGATAGTTTCACTTCTTTTCCAATTTGTATTCTTTTAGTCTCCTTTAATTGTCTTATTGCTTTAGCTAAAACTTCAAGAACTATATTGAATAGATAAGGGGAAAGGGGACAGCCTTTTTAGTTACTGATTTTAGTGGGATTGCTTTGAGTTTTTCTCCATTTAGTTTGATGTTTGCTGTCGGCTTCTTGTAAATCGCCTTTATTATATTTAGGTATTTTCCCTGTATTCTTGTTCTTTCCAGGGCTTTTATCATAAAGGAGTGCTGGACTTTGTCAAAAGCTTTTTGTGCATCTAAGGAGATGATCATTTTCCTTCAATTTGTTTATATGATGGATGACATTCACAGTTTTTCATGTGTTGAACCATCCCTGCATTTCTGGTATATATATATGTTCTTGTAATTGGTTTGCCAGAATTTTGTTGAGTATTTTTGTGTCAATGTTCATGAGTGTGGTTGGTCTGTAGATCTCTTTCTTAGATGCATCTTTGAGTGGCTTGAGTATCAGGGTAATTGTGGCCCCATGAAAGGAGTTTGGCAGCATTCCATCAGTTTCTACTGTATGGAACAGCTTGCTGAATATTTGTATTAATTCTTCTTTGAATGTCTGGTAGAATCATGCAGTGTAACCATCTGGTCCTGGGCTTTTTTTTTTTTTTTTATTTGGGAAACTTTAAATAACAGCTTCAATGTCCTTTGGGGTTATAGGTCTATTTAGCTTTTTAATCAGTTCTTGATTTAATTTTGGTAATTGGTACTTGTCCAGAAAGCTGTCTATTTCTTTTAGGTTTTTCATTTTAGTAGAGTATAGATTTTCAAATATGACCTAATAATTCTCTGGATTTTCTGGGTGTCTGTCATGTCTTCCTTTTCATTTCTGATTCTGTTAATTTGGATAGTCTCTCTCTGCTTTTTGGTTAGTTTGGATAAGAGTTTGTCTATCTTGTTGACTTTTTCAAAGAACCAACTTTTTGATTCACTGATTCTTTGTATTTTTCTTTTTGTTTCTACTGTACTGATTTCAGCCCTAAGTTTAATTATTTCCTGTCATCTACTTCTTCTAGATGAGTTTGCTTTTAACTGTTCTAAAGTCTTCAACAGAATTGTTAGGTCTCTTGTGTGAGATTTCACTTGGTTTTTCATATAGTCATCTAGAGCTATGAATTTTCCTCTTAAGATTGCTTTCCTTGTATCCCATAATTTTGGGTATGTTGTGGATTCATTTTCATTAAATTCTAGGAAGTCTTTGATTTCTTTCTTAATTTCTTCCCTGACTCAGAGGTGTTTCAATATAGAGATGTTCAGTTTCCATGAGTCTGTAGGCTTTTTGTGGTTTTTGATGTGGTTGAATTCTAACTTTAGGCCATGGTGGTCTGATATGATACAAGGTGTTATTCCCATTTTTTGGTATCTATTGATATTTGCTTTACCACCAAGTCTATGGTCAGTTTTAGAAAATGTTCCATGGGGTGCTGAGAAATATGTATATTCTTTTGTGTTTAGATGGAAGCTTTTATAAAAATCTATTAAATTCATTTGCATCATAACATCTGTTAGGTCCTTTATTTTTCTGTTGTGTCTTTGTCTGGTTGACCTATCCAAGGGTGAGAGCGGAGTATTGCAATCTCCCACTATTAGAGTGTAACATTTGATATGTGGTTTAAGCTTTAGTAGTGTTTCTTTTACATAGGCGGGTGCCCTTATATTAGCAGCATAAATATTTAGGATTGGGATCTTATCTTTATCGGTTTTTCCTAAGATGAATAAGTAATGTGCATCCTGGTCTCTTTTGATTGATTTTAGTTTGAACTCTACTTTGTTAGATATTAGGATGGCAACACCATCTTGTTTCTTAGGGCCATTCAATTGGAAAATCTTTTCCCAACCCTTTACTCTGAGCTTGTGTCATCTTTGAAGTCGAGGTGTGACTTGTATGCAGCAGAAAGTTGTTTTTTATTTTTGTATCCATTGTGTTAGTGTGTCTTTTTATAAGTGAATTGAGTCCATTGATATTAAGGGATATTAATGAGCACTGATTATTATTCCCTGTTAATTTTGGTAGTAACTTGTGTGTATTTCTTTTCTTTGGGCTTTTCTTCCGTGGACGTCTTCTTTTCTTCTGTTTCATTGGTGTATCTGGGTTCCTTAGTTTGGAGTTTCCCCATTTCTTCCTTGCCTCACTCTTAGTCAGGTCTCAGTCAGATCTTAGTCAGCTGTAGTTACAGGGATTTTGTGTCTTCTGTCTGCTCTGAACACAGAAACTGCAAAATCTCTTACCCTGGTCAGGACTCAGGGTCACATGATCCAGAGAGAGGCTAGTCTCTCACTCTCCTCTGGGCACTGGTTTAAGCAGTTCAGAGAGGTGCCTCTCACTAGGCTCTTGACACAGGTGATGCGGTCTGGACAGAGGTTACTCTATGATGGTATAATTTGCCTTGAAGGTGGGTCCTGGCTGTCAACTATTTTCCTTGATTGCAGATGGCCTGCCTGTCTCTAACTCTTGCTGTCTTCACATGGCACAGACTGAGAAGGAGCAAGCTCACTACTGCCTTTTATCAAAAAAGCATTAATTTCCTCTAACGGTACAGTGCACTGAAACATATCTAATTCTAAATGCCATAAAAGGACTCATTTTCAAAAACCACTTTATTGGACATCCAGGTGTTATGTAGCTATTGATGATTCTATAGCATTTTCTTTTGATATTAGGCAATATCCTCTTGTAGGAACTGTGGGAAACACAAGCCACCAGGATAAGATCTTCAGATTTTCTCAGAATGAACAATTTATTTAGGAAAAGATAGGAAGAGAAGGGCAACATCTTAGTGCTTCTAGCTGTGCTCATTATGATTCTGACTGTATTATATGCTTACCAACTGCACATCTCTCTTCTCTACTTTGAGTTTGACCATGAGATTTTCTTTGACCAATAGAATGTGGGTAGATGTGACATTTGCCACATATGACAAAAGCCTTAGAATATTTTTCATTGTCTGACTTTGGCTCTCACCATCATTAATTAGGAGGAGAATGCTCCTAATAGTGCTTTTTATTTAAAATGGATTACAGAGTGGGAAAGGCTTGAAAACAGAGCTGAGTGGGGGATATTGGAGATACACCAACTTTTTAAACATCAAGTAATTTGTGCGTGAAGTAAGCATAGTCGTATTGTAAGCTAATAAAGTATGCATTTATTGGCAGGAGAAGAACTTGAAGTTAGGCAGAGATACTGTAGAATTTGGAGGGGAAATGGAGGTTGAACATGATCATGCTTTGTGTATAAATACATAGAATTTCCAAAGAATAAGAGAGTATAATAAATTATGTCTTTATAGATATAGGAGTTATGATCTTTATAAGAGTGGTTCAGGACAATAGTTAATATCATGTACATGTCATTACACAGAAAAATTAGAAATTGTGTGTGTTTTACAGACTTGACTCAAGATCATGTACCTAAAGACACTTTTAGACACAAAACCACACCAACAGACTTATTGCCGTACTAGTCTGTTTTTATCTTGTGATTTCAAACAACCACAATAATTCTTGTTACCTGTTTAACTGTGTTTTCTGCTTGTTTGTTTGCTTATTATCTGTCTTTTAACATCATGTTGATTGAATTCTTGATCAAATAATTTAAAATTTGGATACAATGCATGTACTGCATATTAAAATTCCAGAACTAATTTCTTAGAACTTGTGAACATGTTTAACTTTCATTTACATTACAAATAGAAACTAAGTTTACTTATCATCTGGGCTTAATAGAGATATATTATCATAGATTTTGTAGATATTCTCCCGAGAATGAGAAAGATCCTTAAAGATAGAAAAGGAAGGAGTATAATATTTTAAAAATGGCAGGAATTGGTCATGGCAGGTGGGAGCAGGTGGGAGAGACCTTGGTAGGTTCAAACCAAAGTGCCCCACAGCAAAGACTCCATGCAGACAGCATTCACATGGAGAGTTTTGTTGGGAGGTGAGGGGAAGAGAGAGAAAGTGGAGGGGTGCTGAGGAAAGAAGAGGAAGAAGAGAAAGAGAAGAGAGAAGGTGCAGACACAACCTCATGGTAATAGACAGAGAAAGAAAACAGTTGACCCTACCTTTTATGAGGAATTGTGGCAGATGCGCAGAGAGACAACACAGCAATGAGCGCATGATACCATCAAGATCCTGAGTAGGCACAGCTACTGCCTGTGCACTTGAGAGCACCTGCCTGCAGGGATGATGCACCCTATTAAGTCCTCAGGAGGCAAGTCTGAATGCTAGCAAGGGGAAATCACTCTGGGAGAGAGAATAAGAATAGTTAGAGAACTGTGATTTCATTGGCTTTGAAGACAATAGAAGAAGCCACAGTTGCAAGGTGAAGTATTTCTAACTGCTAGAAAGGGCAAGGCAACAGATCCTGGGATCTCTTGAGGAGACCATGGGTCTGAAGACTTCTTAATGTCAGCAGGAACATACGTCTACTATAATCCCACATACCTGGGCAAGAACACATTTGCATTTTCCAAAATGCTAAATTTGTGGTAAGGTGTTGAATCATGGATATAAAATATATATGTATATATAAATATATGTGATATATAGGAAATAAAAATATATATGTAAAAGCATATGTGAGTGTATATTTTTAATTCTTTATAAGTAATGACATATACATGATATTATTGCCCTAAATCACTCATACATAGAACATATCTTCTATATTTATAGACTTATGATTTCACACTTTTTAGTTTTTATTGTAACCTTTATTCTTTGAGAATTCCATATATTTTGCACAAAGTATAATCATATTCAGTCCCTATTTCCCCCCTCCCAACTACCACAGTATATTTACCAGCCAACCTTCATGATCTTTTCTCATTGCCCATCTCCCTTTTTAAAAATCCACTGAGCCCCAACCGAATTGAGTTATTGGAGGCTGCTAACTTCTGAAGGAACAAGAATCATTCTTCTTTGAGGTGTGACCATTGGTAGGTTTATGTGCTACAGAGGTTGCCCACACTCATGCACATATAGGCAACCTGTGATTTTGTAACTGATTTGGGGATATGCATAAGGTAAAGCACTTGTTACTAAAAAAATTATCTACCTCCAAAGCTGTATACATATTTTCTGAAGAGTAACTGTCTCAGAGTTATTCAGCAATAAGCAAAATTGAAGCACAAGCTTCTACTTATTGAAAGGTTTGTGTTTAAAAACAAATGTGTATGCTCATGAATCTTTTGCCTTATACTTTGAAATTTATATATTTCATTACAGCATGGTTTTGGCAATTTCAATTTTTCACCATGTAGGCTTTTTCATATATAAGAATCTATAAAGGAATAGATATATAAAACACCGTTTTTCTTTTTAGATCTTCTGCTTGATGATCTTTGCCTGGGTATCTTGACTTTTCCTAAGACATTACTGACTGAGGAGTCACCGTGTCAAGAACAGATGGTATTTCCTCTTCCTCTCTTAGCATCTGTGAAATGGAAGAATTCGCCATTCCACATATGTTCATAAGAGACGATGTTATTGCAGACACTTGGGTTTTTTTTTAGCTGTTTGTATGATTTTAATGATGGTCAAGTACATTAGCACCATTTGGCATGTATTTGGGTTTGTACTTACAAACATGGCATTATTCTAGAATGGACTATGATAGTTTCCAATTACAGATCATATTTTAAACATGGATTTTCAAAAGATGACAAATTTGTCATTTTGAAAACTATTTTTAAAGTAATAAAGCTTTGTAGATAAAATTATAAGTTGTAAAGAGTGTCTACATGCTTAAATAATTCAACTACTTTTTCAGAGACTTAAAAATAACTCTGTGTTTTGCTCAGGGTAAACATATGAATTACTCTAAAATGCAATGCTAACAAACCAAAAAGATATGATGACTGAAATTAAAGCTGCTAAGAAAAAAAGGACACTAATGTGCCTTTTGTGCAGACTTCTACAGTGGTTTTATATGCCTTCCAAAGGAACCAGGGCTGACCAATGTGATAGAAGTCACCTTGAAAATTTATATTATTTAGGAAGTGGTCACCTGTGCCAATTCATAGAAGTGTATTTTCCACTTTCTTTTTTATCAAGTTCAACATGGCTGGGTTTATGTTGAGGTCTCTGAACCACTTGGATTTGAGCTTTGTATAGGGTGACAGGCTCGGATCTATTTGCAGTTTTCTACACACTTCCATCCAGCTATGCCAACACCATTTGTTAAATATACTATCTTTTTTCCATTGAATATTTTGGGCCTCTTTGTCAAAGATCAGATGTTCATAGGTTTTTGGGTTAATGTCTGGATCCTCAATTCTATTCCATTGATCTACATGTCTGTTTTTATGCCAGTACCAGGCTGTTATTATTACTGTAGCTCTATAGTATAACTTGAAGTCAGGGATGGTGATAACTCCTGAGGTTCTTTTGCTGAGTATAATTGTTTTGGCAATCCTGGCTTTCCTGTTATTCCAAGTGAAATTGATTATTGTTCTTTCAAGGTCCAAAAAATATTGTGTTGGGATTTTGATGAGCAGTACATTGAATCTGTGGATTGCCTTTGGTAGAATTGCCATTTTTACTATGTTGATCCTACCCATTCAGGAACATGGGAGAGCTTTCCATTTTCTGATATCCTCTTTAATTTCTTTCTTCAGTAATTTAAAATTTTTGTCAAATAGGCCTGTTACTTCTTTCGTTATAGTTACTCCAAGGTATTTAATACTATTTGCAGCTATTATGAAGGGTAATGCTTCCCTTATTTTTTTTTCAGCTCTTCTATCTTTAGTGTATAGAAGGGCTACTGATTTCTTTGAGTTAATCTTGTATCCTGCTACATTGCTGAAGGTGTTTATCAGCCCTAGCAGTTCCTTGGAACAATTTTGTGGGTCACTTATGTATACAATCATATCATCTGCAAATAAAGATAGCTTCACTTCTTCTTTTCCAATTTGTATCCCCTTATTCTCTTTTTGTTCTCTTATTGCTTTAGCTAAAACTTCGAGAACTATATTGAATAGATAAGGGGAGAGAGGACATCCTTGTCTAGTTCCTGATTTTAGTGGGATTTCTTTGAGTTTTTCTCCATTAAGTTTGATACTGGCTGTCGGCTTCTTGTAAATCACCTTTATTATATTTAGGTATTCTCCCTGTATTCCTGACAAACACTAAGATCAACAATCAATAAGTGGGATCTCCTGAAGCTAAGAAGCTTTTGTGAAGCCAAGGACACTGTGAATAGGACAAAATGACAGCCTACAGAATGGGAAAAGATTTTCACCAACCCTACAAGTGATAGAGGACTGATCTCTAAGATATATAAAGAACTCAAGAATCTAGAGCCCAAAACCTTGAATAACCCAATCAAAAAATGGGGTTCAGATCTAAAAAGTGAATTCTCAGCAAAAGAATTGCGAATGGCTGAAAGGCACCTGAAAATGTGCTCTTCATCTTTAGCCATCAGAGAAATGCAAATCAAAACAACTTTGAGATATCACCTGACACCTGTTAGATTGGCTAAGATAAAAGACACAGAGGACAGCCTATGTTGGAGAGGATGCAGAGCAAGGGGAACACTCCTCCATTGTTCATGGGAGCGTAAGCTTGTTCAGCCACTTTGGAACGCAGTATGTCGGTTTTTCAGAAACCTGAGAATCAATCTCCCCAAGGACCCAGCAATACCACTTCTGGGTGTATACCCTAAAGATGCACAGTCATACTCCAAAGGAATTAGCCCAACTATGTTCATAGCAGCATCATTTGTAATAGCAAAAACCTGGAAACAACCTAGATGTCCCTCAACTGAAGAATGGATTAACAAACTATGGTACATCTGCACAATGGAGTACTACTCAGCGGTAAGAAAAAATGATATTCTAAAATTTGCAGGCAAATGGATGGACTTGGAGAATATTCTCCTGAATGAGGTATCACAAACTCAGAAAGATAAGCAGGGGATGTACTCACTCATTGGTGGTCTCTAAACAAACAAACAAACAGGAAAAAAGCAAAGCATGCCCAAGCTGCAAACCATAACTACTAAACAGTTTGGGATCAGAAACACCCTGGACTGACCCTTCGGATCCCACTCCAACTATAGGAACACCTGACTCACTCTTGAGGGAGAGGGGAAAAAGCTGGATCTGCCAGGAGTGGAGACTGAACTAAGCACTATTGGGTCAGTGGGACCATGGGACTGTCTGCTGCCTGCCCAGGGAGAGGATGGGGAGTTGTGGAGAAGAAAGAATGACCTGATGTGGCAGGAGGGGGAAGGGACCTTGAATACGGTTATATTATACAAGGATAGAAAGTGTGACTTCTTTGAAAAAATAAAGAAAGAAAGAAAGAAAGAAGAAAAAAATTTATATTATTAAAAATAAATAATTTTTCTGCCATTGTTCAAGTTAGCATATAAAATTATATACTTGAAGATAACATTTTAATGTCTATTTTGCTATTATCATACTCAGAGATGTTTTATTTATTGTTCCAATTTCTTGATTTATCATTTGGTACAATAGCTGTCTATAGATGAAACAGAATGAAACATTAGACACAATCACTTAAAAATAAGCTAATACTATATTATATATAGAAATTCACTCATGAAAAAATTATGAAATAATACAATTTACACATGGCAGAAGAGTAATTGCCTGAGTAATGGAATATGAGGTAACCATGAAAGAGATTGAATGGAAGAGTGATTACAACAAGGAGTATATGTAATATGTTATGAATTCAGGAACATGGTTATTTTAACCTTCTACACTAGGATTAAAAATAAATTAATCTGTTTGTCTACATTATCTGTTCTTTGGGGACTGTGGCTCAATTTTGAAGTAAAAATTCTAATGACTTAACGAGCAGTTTTAAAAGTGTTTATTTGAACCAATGCTATAAATTTCTGATTTATTAAGACAAAGTAAAAATTAGGCATATATATGTTTTATAACTAAACACCACAAAATAAACAAGTCTGTATATGTACATTCCTGGGCAAAACCCAGAACATGACCAGCCCACCGACACTCTTCTCAGTGGAGCTCAGTCCTTGTAAAAGTGGTTGATGAGGTCTTAGCATTTCCTCTATTGAGAAAGAGCTTTCTAGCTTATATCCAGTGTGATTTTTTTTGCTATTCATTCTCTTGCATTTTTTTATTTTTATCTTTATGTTAAACAGTGAGTAATAAGCCCTACAGATCTTGGCTTTTTTTTGTTAGAAATGTACTTATTCCTAGCCGGTTTAATTGACAGATTAGCTATATGACAAGTTTTATTTCACATCATTTTTCATTGAAACTTGATAATGTAGCCTGATGTCCTTGAGTATACATTTTTATATTTGATTAGATTTATTATACATATATATTGTTTTATTATCATTTCTCTACAGTATTATACAGATCTCCTCATTGTCTCTGAAGCCTTGAAATTTCCCTGAAATTATCAGTGTATAGATTAATGGCATATGACATTATATCTAATACGGCCTTAAGCTCACAATGCTTATTAAATTAATATACTAATATAGGTGGATTGGTCCTCCAGAATAAGAATGTTTATTGTAAATGTGCACATACCACTCACAAATAACTTTTACAAATATACAAACCTGGCAGTCATTGTTACAAACCTTAGTCTTTTCAATATTATATTTGGTCTTGCTTGAGTATTTTTAAGTGCATTGACTAATTTCTTTTGTAAATATAATTAAATTTTGGTTTCTACAAACTCTTATTCTCTGGTGGCTTCTGTTCCTGTTTTATGGGTGCAATATCTTTTTACACTTCTCTGTGGGGGTTAGCTGAATTATTTTTATCTTTCATTTGTGTTTCTAAGTCATTCCTGTTTCCTATGAGATTAATTTTTGCTTTATTCATTTTGATTATGTCTAGAGCTGCTATTGGTTTTCTTCCAACATGTATTGATCCTTACACATTGCTTTGTACATTTTAAATGAAAGATTAGAATCATTAATAGAGATAGGTTTGTTATGGCATGTTCGATATTATGAGTGGTGTGATTTATTTGTTTTAATCAGTGTGTACTCTTAGGTATAAGTTCTGCCTTGTTATGTAGGTTACTGAGGATAAAAAAAGTAGAATGACCTCTCTGATTTTTATATTGTATTGTCAGCATTCTCTAGAGGAACAAAACTTAATTTATATATACACACACATATATATATGTACACACACACATATGATTTGCTAAACTTGCTTACAGCCTGTGGTCCAGGGTCCAGTTAATCCAACAATGGCTACTTCTTGGAGAAAAGTCCAAGTACCAAATAGTTGCTCAGTTTACAAAAGTGGATGTATCAGTTTGCATTCAGACTTCACTAGAATCACAAAAATGTAGGTTCTAAAACCACTGAGGCAATTTCTTAGCAGCATGATAGATCATCTTGTAAGCAGGAAAAAAATTAAAAGCTTTCTTCTTATATGTCCTTTACCTAGGTTGCCAGCAGAAGATATGGTCTGGATTCAGGTATGCAAATAATCTGGATTTAAGTAAGTGTCTTCTTACATCAAATAATTCAATTAATTAAAATCTCCCAAGGTATACCCAGATCTTGGGTTTTTAGTTAATTCCAGACATAGTTAATTTGACAACCAAGAATAGCCATCACAAGCCCACCCCACTCAACTTGACACAACATCATATCTTTCTATGTCTTGCTTAATTTCTAAATGGAAACAATAACTAGGTCTTAATTACATGTATAACCACAAAAGCATATATTTTGGAAGAGGTGGCAATGTCACTTGAAAAATATTCTTTTTGTATTTCATAACTTCAGTATGATAATCACTGATTTTCCCTTAATTAATATAACATTATATGATAAACTGAGTAAAGAAAACATGAATATCTGCACAAAATACACTCTTAACAAGTGAGTATTTCACATTTCACAACAGAAACACTCAGGTCAATCATAGCCTTATTTCCATAGCTGGTCACATAGCTTTATCAAGCAATTATAACTACCTTTTTCTATTATCTATTCTGTATTTTCTTCTTCCTCAGCAAGCATGGCAGCAGGTCTTGGTTCCTTTCTCAGAAGCGTGACCCACATCTTCATTGCTGTAGGCCACTCTGCCTGGATTATTCTGCTCTACTTTAATATTGACCTTAATCCCAGGGCATGGTGCCTCCAAGAGACACCCCAAAGGCTCTCTTGCTGCCATTGTAAATAGGGCATCCATTATCCTTTTGGAAAAATGTCCTTCAGGAACTGCAGATCAATCACTTGTCCCTGCACTTTTATTCTTTCCTTAGCCTGTTTGCCTATGGGCATCAGATGGCCAGGGGGAAGTCTTAGCTACCAGGTCAACAGAATGTTCTTGTTCTGCCTCTGTGAAGCAGTGCTTCATTGACTGGATTCAACATTCCTAAGCCAGAAGGACTTAAGGTTCAGACATGTGGAGAGCTGCGTGTAGCCGCGCCTTAAAGATGGTGCTGGCTTCTGCCCTCCACCTTCCTCATGGTGAGTGCTCTCAGTGACAAACTATCCCATAATTGTCTAGGCTGAGGATCTGGCTTGCTTCAGTGTACCTGGACCTATTGGCAGTGCCCACGTGGCTCACTAGGATTGGCTGCCCAGAAGCTATTTAGGCTGGGGGCGGGTTTTCCCTGGAAAGAGAAGATGTAGTAAGTTAGTCAGTACCGTCATAAGTAAGTAAGTCAGAAGTCAGAAATCAAGGTTCCTGAATAAAACTGCTGAAAGAAGAGCCTGGTGTCGCGTCTTCCTTGCAGGACGAGGTTGTGTGCGACAAGACAAGCAACAGGAGGTAAAATTAACTCAATACTGGTTAACCCACATTAATAAAAGGCTAGCATCACTGAAGAAATTTTTTCTTTCAAGAAATTTCAGGATCAGTAGTATCTGAGCCTAGTGGACAAGCTGTGTGTTGTGGGTGAGAGAAATGTGACTATGTAAGCCCTTTAGAGCCCAGAAAATAATTACTGAGTCCCAAATGTTGAACAATGAGCAGTACATACTGCTGGATTTTGGTTTTGTTTTGATCTAACTGAAAAGACTCCCTAGTTCTTCCCTTTTGGAATAAGAAAGTATGTAATTTGCAATTGGGCTTTCAGGAATCAACAGTTAAGATACTTTGCATTTTTAAGGAGAACTTAAACTGTGTTTTCTATTGTGATAATTATGTGAGATATTGGAGACAAGAAGTGAAAAGTGTGTGGTATAAAGTGAGGTGTTTGTCAGAGTTGACAAGTAGAATGTTAGCTAGTTTTAGTCAAGTTTAGCTACTTTCTGTCTAACAATTGTAAAACAATAAAAATCAAGGTTTTTTTCAATAGCATTTCAGATAAAAGGAAAGATGATGATTCTAAAACTCTCAAATTATCTAAGTGATTTCTAATTCTTTTGTACCATTGACCCCATCATTAAATAAGGAAACCTTGACAATCAAAACACATAAACGATTATAATGGGAAACCAAACAGGGTTGCAACATATGTTCTAGAATAAGTAAAAAAGTAATTCTATATGTAAGTATATTATATATAATTAATTATCCACATAGTAACAAATATAAGAAAAACTGTATTATTGGCATTTTCCAAGTATGACTATTCCAGGTTTATAGCTATTTTTATTTTTCATTAATTTTAGAGCTGTCTTATATTATTTCTTCTTACATTTTTAATTTGTATTAATTTTGTTACTTCTTATAGCAACTTAATTAGGACATTAAAGTATAAGAATATTAAATCCATTAGTAATGCTTTTACAGCAACTCATACTTTTTGGTATACAGTAGTTTTATTAACATTGTTTCAATGTATTTTCTAATTCATTTAGGACTTTCTCCATGATATGAATTATTCAATAGAATATTTTAAAAACTTTCAAGTATGCAAGTGGTAAAATTAGTTTTGTAAGCCTATTTTCAATTTAAACATAATTAGTAAAAGATACAGTTTTGTTATGTGATGATGTTTTGAAATTTACAGATATTAATTTTATGGTTCATTAAGTGACCAGTATTTTACAAATACTTCATATATCTTTAAGAACTAAATTCTATATTTTAGAATATACCTGTTTCATATAACATACTCATTAATAGACATTCACATGTTATATATCTTGGGCTGAAGAGTATATAACTCAGTGTTAAAATGCTAGTATAGCATGCATAACATGCAGGTTAATCCCCAGCACTGAAAAACAAAAGCATAGATCTTATATATCTTCATTAGTATTTTGTCAGCTTGGTCTATCAATAACCATGAAAGTAACAGTAAATATCTTGCTATGATGGGGGAAGTATCAATTTCACTACGATGTTTTATCAATCTTTATATGTTCAGAAAATGCATTACCAGGTAAGAGCTAAAATTTTACACATTATTGTTGGAATATGACATTTCACATTATATTATTCAAAGCCTTTGCAATACTGTAATTGAAATTATGCATCTTAACTATGTTCCCATTTTGGCACAGAGCTTCAGAGGACATTGAATCTGACTGGAGTATATTTTCTCTTCCATATAGATAACCAAATTCACCTATCTTTTTCAAGTATATTGTTTTCCTTCATTAAGAAAAGAATGTCTTTTGGAGGTGATTAAAAGGATTAGTGGGTCAAAGCCTTTTCTTATCAAGCCCAAAGATTTGAATTCAGTCTGAGATTTCACAGAGACAGAAGACTGACTGTCATTGTTGTCCACTAACTTCTACATATACAGGAGGGTATGCATGCACCTGAACACACGTGCACACACACACTTTCCTGTACACACATGCTTATGCACACAGAATTGTTGTTAGACTTTCTTCATGAGTCAGGCCTATGGTGTGTGTTGGTAAATTTCTTTTAATAATAATTTTGGGAATATATCAGGCTTTTTAAATCTCAGAAATGGTGCCTTTTTCAATTCTAAAACATCCTTGGCTCTTTTCAATTTGGAATTGCCTTTATCCTTTCTGCTCCACTTTGAGGAACTCTGAATAGATACAGTGTTCTAATCCTGCCTTCAATATTTCTTAATTCTACTTCCCATATTTTTCTTTATAACTTGTGTTACATTTAGATAATTTTTAAACTCGGTCCTCTCCTTCATGAATTTCTCTTGGAGTCAGCAGGTAATAATTTGTGTCCAACTATTATGCTGAATTTCTCATTACAGTGATAATATTTTTTATTTCTAAAAGTTTTAGTTAGAAGTTTTGAAAATCTTGCCTGGTCAGCATTTTAAAAATAATTTTTGTTCTTTTTGTCTTTTTTCCTGTCAGCACATTTTTTTATATGCTTAATCTGATGATACCAAAATATCCTGTTCATGGAGTATCATTTTGCTAAGTTATATGTGTCCTCTTACGGCTGGTGATTTAGTTCAGTGGTTGAGTGCTTGCCTCGAATATGTGAGGTCCTATACTAATAACAAGTAGTAAAAAAAAAAAAAAAAAAAAATCCTTTCTCCTCCTCTTCTCTCTCTCCTTTATGTGATAATTTTGTGAGACTGAAATTTAAAAAACATTATTTCAGAGATTTTTTTGTAGGTAAATATGCAGTAGGATCACTTAAAATTTGACTAATGGAATTTATGGACTGACTAGGCAGTATTAGTTAATTTTTTCCCAGCCATGAGTAATAATGCATGCATACATGGGAAATTACTAGAAGAAAATTTCTGCCTTATTAGTTCTAGAAAGTCATGTCCAAACTGAGAAAATATTCTTTTATAACTTTATGTTCCTTCTACTCGGCTGTCTAATTTAAACACAAAGATAATTCACTGCTTGTGATGATCCTAGTCTCCATATGATTGTTTATTCTTCCACAGTCCCCTTCTAAGGATTCCTTAAATAGTAATTTTAATTGTCCTCTGTGCTGTAGCTTATTACTGAGCTGTATGTTACCATAGCTGCTTCATTCTATGGATGACTCCAGAAGTTCCTAATTCTCAGGACAACTCAAAGATGAACTTAGAAGTTATTTTGAAAACGCCATCCAATGGGTGCATTTAATGATTAGACTGTGGTTTCTAAATACCATTTTGGAAATGTGGGTAACCAAGGACTACCTCAAAGAAAATATACACAGTCTGAACTAGTTGTGAATAATTCAAACATCAAAAATGATACCAGAAATTGTGGTGATATGTTACATATTTAATAAAACCTGAAATATTCGAGAGATTAACACACAGTCAAAACCTAGGCAGACAGCTCAAGAATTTCTTGATCTTTGAATAAAAGGACAAAAAGTTGGGATTCAATGGCACACACCTTTAATCCTAACATAGGGAAAGCTTGGGAGTGGTGACCTACGCCCTTAATCCAGAGAGAAACACGAAATAGAGTAGTTCCTGCCTTTAATTCTAACCTGGATGGGATATAACTGGTAAGAAGGGTATTTAAGGCCACATAAGATACCAGCAGAGGCAGAAGTGAGGCTGGGGAAGTTGGAAGATAGCTGGGTGAGAAGTGACTGTGTTGTTTCCTCTCTGTGATATTTCAGCCTTCCCCAATATTTGGCTCTGGGTCTCTTTCTTTATACTCTAAATTCCTGCAACAAGAAATAATTGACTCTGACCTTGGAATATATAAGATTCCACTGCAGCGTCAGATTTCTCTCTCTTACACAAACGTGTGTATGTATGCATGTATGTATGTATGTATGTATGTATGTATGTATGTATGTATGTATATTTGTTATCAGGGATTGAACCTAGGACCTTAGGCATCAAGTCAAGAGTCCCATCATGGAGGTAGTTCCCCAGAAGTTATATATATTATAATAAACACATTTTTGTAACAGATCCTCATGTTCAGGATTATTCACTGAAGAGAAGTCTAACTATCTGGCTCAAGCATTTCAGAAAATAATTATTTCAAGCCTTGCTAACATAATATGCTGTTTAAAATTAAATAAAATCACATTCCTAGAAGCCTAAAAATGCTAGTCATTCAAAAATAGGGTACAAGAATTAAAAAATGCTCATTTTCAAAGCCATGTGTAAAAGTATAGAAAAGAACTATCATGACAGGCTAAAAATCATGAGAAGAAATGTTCAGTTCTTGGAGATGAAAGTATAATCAAATAAACAGTGAAAATAAACTACTCTGGAGTCCTCCTCAGTTTATTTTCACTGTTTATTTTTCACAGATGCATATTTTAGTATTCTTTGAATTGTCTTATGTCTATTTTGAGACCAAAAATAATAATTACATTGTAAATAATGAGAATGAAAAGTAGTTACATAGAATAAAATAAAAATGAATCACATGGTAGTTGACTTAAAATACTATCAAAATTTCAATATTGATTAACTATGAAAAAATACTTAATAGATAATAGATGGTTATGATTGATACAAGTAAATGAAGATGATGCTAATGAGAGATAAATAGATGGTAATGTGTAGATGACAGATAATAGATAGATGATACATTATGTATAATGATGTTGATAATACATGCATAGTTAGGTAAACGATAGAGGATAGATGATGATTAGAGATGATAATTAATACATAGATGTTAGATGATATGTAAATATATAAATTATCTAAATTTATTAAAAATCTGTGATTATTTAATAAATCTCAGATTCCAGCATTGGGACAGAGAAAATACAAAATAAGCCTGGAATATTTTGTGGTATGAGATGGTAAAGCAAAACAGAAGATAGTAAAAGTATATTGAAAAGACTAGAAACTCAGTGGCTATAACTTTGGAAATCAGAAAACTATGATAAATGGCATCCTGCAAGTATAACTCACAGAACACAATATTTCTATGAGGTTACTCTATTATCAATATGTAATTGAATACAAATCTAATGGAATCTCTTTTTAATATTATAATGTCAATACACAATGAAGTAGAAAAGAACCATTTTGGTTTTTTAATTGTCATTTGGTGAGTATTGCAGTAATAATTGCTGAAAAACCATTAATAGAAGCTAAAATGAACAGAACAAAGAACATGAGGAACAAATCACTTCCATAATTTTAAAGCATTTTTCACATGACAGTTTACTCATCTTAGGAGCAAATGAGTGACTTCAGTGAAAAAGCCAAGTATTTACTCCATTACCTCAGGGATCAACTCTAAACAGTACTCTTAGCAATACTTCACTGTGGAGGATGATATTTAGATCATAACTCTTCCCCCCAAAACTTAGGTACTGACAGCCAGGTTCTCAATTTAAGACAGCTCTTTTGGATAGCGGTGACTGTGTAAGAGGTGGGGCCCAATGGAAGGAAGTTAGGCCATTGGGCATTCCCTTGAAGGGGATATTGGGTTTCTGTCCTTGCCTGTAGATATTTTGTTTGCTTGTTTCTTGACCAATTATAGTTAGGCAGAAATTCTCTGCTGTTGTGAAGCACTGCCAGAATTTACTTCTTTGTCTTAGGTCTAAAGCCAATGAGGCCAAGAGACCACAAATTGTCACTCTTGACACTATAAAACATAATAAATACTTCTTTCTCATACCTTGATTGTCTAACGTATTTTTTCACAGTGGTAAAAATGTGGACAACACATAGGAAAATGGTATCATACTTTTTAAGGTATTCTTGATAAAGATGGAGTGAAATAATTGATGAAATTTGAATAAAGTTATAAGCATTTTTATTTTTTGGTATTATCATAAATTTGGTTATATAAATATTAACTTGGAGGGAAACTGAATGGAGACTGTATTGGAATTCTTTGTACTATTTTTGGAAGTACACATTTATTTCAAAGTAAAATGATTAAGAATAAAAATTAAATGCATATTTTAATTTTAAAACATTTTATCTTTTGAAATGTAACTTTACTTTCCAAACTCTGTAAGACTTAAAACTTGAAAATCTGTCATTCTGTTTTCACACATTCCAATTTCTGTAAAATTTTTTAAAAGGAGCTTATTTTGTGAGTGTGTATGATAATCCCTAGAGTAATAGAATCATTAATAATGACTAATTGAGTAACACATTTTTTATAACAGGTACAAAACTACCAGACAGTTTAATTTGCACACTGTAACAGGAATAGGCAAATGCTGT
Organism: Sigmodon hispidus; assembly: GCA_004025045.1. NCBI lineage: Eukaryota > Metazoa > Chordata > Mammalia > Rodentia > Cricetidae > Sigmodon > Sigmodon hispidus. The sequence goes on along the minus strand of PVIH01000350.1, from coordinate 40,331 downwards.
TCTAGTTTAGTATTTAACAGTAGAAGTCTGTTTTAGGAAAAAAGTAATGTTGGGTTGAACTCTGAACTTCCCAAGTTAAGCACACAATCTAACACAAAATTATAACCCCCTGCATCACCTTAAAAGTAGTTTCCAAACTTCAGATTCTCTCATCTGAGTAGTGAAAGCCTGGGTAAAGTGCATGTATATTTGGGTCACTTGTAAGTCTCTTATTCAGTAAGATTGACAGAATTAATCCTGGAACCTCACTTTGACAAACACTGCTATAGAGAATGTTTTGAAATTATGAAGTTGATCTATCACCACTTCAGGCCACACTTTCTATTCTACAAAATTACACACAGAAGATAAGAACATTTATTCTCACAGCATATTTTAAAAATACATTTTAATTAAAATACAATTACATCATTTCCCTCTTCCAGTAATCCTCCTATTTTCCCAAATATCATTATTTTCATTTCCTTACATGTTGTCCCTTGTCCCTATATCAAAATAATGACCTCCCATTTTTTATTATTGTAACATATAGTCTATATGTACAGATAGATAGATAGATAGATAGATAGATAGATAGATAGATAGCTGGCTGGCTGATACATAAATACAACTTGCTGAGTTGTTTTTGTTATTTGTTGTTTGTATACAAATGATTTCAGGGCTGACCATTTTATTTGGGATAATCACTGAGGGGCTCTTCTATGGGAGAAGCTAATTCTCACTCTCAGTCATGATTTGTCTGTAGTTCTTTTTTCTAGAAGTGAGGTGCTGTGAGATTTCTTCCTTCCTCATTAACATGTCTAATAATATTATCATTGTCTGGGTCTTGTTTAGGCAGCCATTTTAATCCTAGAACTAATCAAGAATAAAAATATTACAAACAGGGCTAGAAAGATGGCTAATTATTTAATTATATTACTGTTCTTGCAAAGAAATTTATTTCAGTTCCCAGCACCATCTTAACTTCATTTCAGGGACCTGGTACCTCTGGCTTTCACAGGCATTAGAATGCATAGGTGTATGCACACGTGTGCACACACACACACAAATAACAATAAAATTTTAAAAATATGATGAAACTATGAACTATTTTCCTAGTAGTCTGGAAACATCCTCTAACAACCCAGCTCCTAAAATCTAAACATGTCTGTATTAGTTCCTTTTCAGGCCCTTCCTTTTTTTTAATGGAATATCTAACAGAAGAAAGAGAGGATTTACTTTTGCCCATGGTTTCAGGTAATCAATCTATTATGGTGTGGAAGGCAAGGTGGAGTTTATTACAGCAGAAGGTTATGGCTGTAATTCCCTGCTGACTGTTGAATTGGGAAGCAGAAATAGAAAGGGCAGGTAGCCTGGGCTATAATCCCCGAGGTATGCATCTAGTCACTTCTCCTCACAAGTTAGATCCCTTGCTCTGAAGTGTCCACATCTCCCAAATCAATGCTGCCAATTTGGCGATCAAGAGCTCAGCCCCATGAACCTGTCAGAGAACATTTTAATCTAATCCATGATAAAAATCTTCTAGAGAAAACGAGAAATAACATAATCACAAATGTTATAACATTTCAAGTTTATCAGTACAGAGAATAAAAATTCTGTTAATTATGTTATTTTATCTTTTAAAAATAAATGTATTAGTCAAGCTTTCCTTTATCCACCACCTTCTTTCTTTTAACAAATATTCCTAGGTAAACTCTCATATTTTTATTTCCTCTGAAAACCATGCCTTTTATTGAGTTTATTAGGGCACATCCTACACTCCTGATATTTCTGTGTAAGACTGCCTGTGGTTACTGCCTTGGTATGCTTGCCATTTCTGAACCCTTAGGGTTATTGTGACACACCTATAGGACTGTTAATTTCTTCCTTCCTTTGGAAGCTTGCATAGGCACCTTTTGGTACCATGAGATATAGTCTTTCAAAGGCATTTGAGTCAGCCCCAGAAAAGTGGCTTCTTGGCCCAGTGTCTGAAATGCAGGCATCTTTAGCAATAGGGTCTTACCTTACACCTTTTTGAGGAGAGGGGCAACCAAGGGAAATAACAAAAATGTGTAGTGTATGAGATTCTCTTGGACACTGATGACTAACAAATGTGTCTTCTAGTAATGTCAGTAACTACACCCATAAAGTCTCACCAACAAGACAACCTAAACATGTCCTGGACAAAGACAACAATAGAAAGTACAAAGTGGATGATGATCTTTTATCTATACAAAGAACTACAGTCAACTAAGGAATGTTGAGAGTAGGAGAAATATTCTTATGGAGGGAAGAGAATAGCAATTGGCCATCTAAATAACAAATGGTCACCCCAACTTCCTAAATATAACACCAGTGGCACAAACACTAATATCAACAATCAATAAGTGGGATCTGCTGAAGCAAAGAAGCTTCTATAAAGCCAAGGACACTGTCAATAGGACAAAACGACAGCCTACAGAATGGGAAAAGATTCTCATCAACCCTACAAGTGATAGAGGACTGAAGTCTAAAATATATAAAGAACTCAAGAATCTAGAGCCCAAAACCTTGAATAACCCAATCAAAAAATGGGGTACAGATCTAAAAGGGAAATTCTCAGTAGAAGAATTATGAATGACTGAAAGCACCTGAAAAAGTACTCATCATCTTTAGCCATCAGAGAAATGCAAATCAAAACAACTTTGAGATACCACCTGACACCTGTTAGATTGGCTAAGATAAAAGATATAGATGATAGCCTATGGTGGAGAGAATGCAGAGCAAGAGAAACACTCCTCCATTGTTGGTGGGAGTGTAAGCTTGTTCAGCCACTTTGGAGTGCAGTATGGCAGTTTCTCAGAAAATTGAGAATCAATCTCACCAAGGACCCAGCAATACCACTTCTGGGTGTATACCCTAAAGATGCACAGTCACACTCCAAAGGTATTAGCTCAACTATGTTCATAGCAGTATTGTTTGTAATAGCAAGAACCTGGAAACAACCTAGATGCCCCTCAACTGAAGGATGAATTAACAAACTGTGGTACATGTTCACAGTGAAGTACTACTGAGCCGTAAGAAAAAATAATATCCTAAAATTTGCAACCAAATGGATGTATTTGAAGACTATCTTTCTGAGCAAGGCATCACAAACCCAGAAACATAAGCATGGGATGTACTCAATCATTAGTGGACTCTAAACAAACAAACAAACAAACAAAAGTAACGCATGCCCAAGCTGCAAACCACAGCTTGGGATCAGAAATACCTTAGACTGACTCCTTGGATCCCACTCCTCCTAGAGGAACACCTGACTCAGTCTTGATGTTGGGGGAGAAAACTGGATTTGCCAGGAGAGGAGGCTGAACTAAGCAATACTGGGACCGTGGGACCTTGGGACTGCCTGCCCATGGAGGGGATGGGGAGATGTGGAGAAGAGAGAATGACCTGATGTGGTGGGAGGGGGAAGGGACCTTGAACAAGGATATACAAGAAAAGAAAATGTGACTTCTTTATTCATAACAATAAAACAAAACAAAACAAAACAAAACAAATGGTCAGCCCAGAAAACATACAAGTAGCATACAGACTGAGCAGGTTATATGTAACAATATGTATTATGCACATATATGTATGTGAATGCATTTATGAAAAAGAGGTCATGAATCATAAATTTGAAAGAGAGCAATGAGACTGCACTGGAAGGGCTTGGAGGGACGAAAGGAAAGGGAAATAATATAATTATACTATAATCTCAATAAAGGAATAATTTTTAAAGTAGAATCTTTCTGTATCTCAAGATGTAATTAGATGAAGATCTAATTAATATAGGCTTGGAAGTTTAGAAAGTGGTGAGAAAGAAAAAATATTGCAAAAATAAACTCAAAGTATTCCTTAGATCAAAAGTTGACCTCCTCAGATACTTAGCCTAGCAACAAGAAGGACTGGCTCTTGATTATAGCTCCTTTTAGTTTATCAGTCTCATCTATAGCTGGGAAAGAAGACAGCCAGTAGGAGTTAAGGCTCCAAGGAGATAGACTAAGAATGTTGATCTGGAGAGACTGATTTCTTGCCTTGTAAATAAAGGCACAAGCTCAATTCCCAGAACACATATTGAAAAGAGTTAGGTATGGGGGACATGGTTGCAGTCCCTGAAATAGGAAAGCATAGGGCATAGACAGAAAAGTTCCTGAAGCAAAAGAGGACGGAGGCTAGTCTAATTTGTGAATGTTATTCAATAAAAGATGGATCTTTTAAAAATAGTAAAGGAAAAATGGAGGGTAGCACCTGAGGAAAGGCATACATGGTTGTCCTTCAGTCTCTAAATGCATGTATTGGCACATCACTTCACACATGTATATGTTCACCTGCACATACAAGAACACACACACACTGTCAAAAAATGAGGAATATAGAAAATTAAAGCCCACCCTTATAAACACTTAATATGATTATATCCTCAAGGTACAAACTGATAAAAATAATAGTGATGTATAATTTCAGATAGTGATGTCTAATTTTAAGAAGTGCCTAGTCCCTACCTTTCTACTACCCATTCTGGCAAGTATGATATCAGTGCTTACTGCTGAGATCTGTAAACATATTATCACTGAGGAACAATGCTTAGGGAAGATGAAATTCAAAAGGGGAAGACAAAAGGAATGAGACAAGAAGATTATGAAGTGCCTAGTTTGTGTAGCAAAAGAAAGCATTAAACATAGCCTGCTGCATCCCAGAATACCATATACTGAAGGCCTGTTTTCTCTCTTCCTAATTTTTGTCCAGTTTTTAAAACAAGCATTTAAAAAATTGTGTTAACCAGGGCAATAAAAATTAAATACAAAATGTCAAAGCCCTCATTACAACCAGAGCTAGATATGACAAACATTGTCATTATCAGTTGCAAAATTTAACATAATTATGATGATTGTTTTAAAGGCACTTATTAAAAAACAAAAGACAAGAAGAGATATAAATACAGAGATAAGAATTCAAAGAAAGAAGAAGGCAATGTTAGAAGAAAAATGGAGTTGTTTGGTAAGTTATCAGTGGCATGAACATGTTCATGATGGACTCACTGTGCTGGGAGACAGAGAGTAGAGTAAGAAATGCAAACAATGGAGGAAGAGCAGCATAGGCAAAGTGCAGCAACCTTCCCAAACATCAGGAGACAGGAGACAGACTGGGCCTCAGGAGAAATGGCTGAAGTAACATGACCAAGAATTTTCCCAAACTGGTCACATACAAACAATATAGGAAGCAAGAGAGCTCCAAGAATGCACAAAGAGTAAATATTAAACAAAAATCCAGACAAAAGCCTTTAAACACCAAACAAAGTAGAGGAAACCAAAGACAAGGGCATGTCATTTACATGTAGATCACTTTAAGTATAAAGGCTCACATAAATTAATATTCAAAGAGGTAAATGTGATGGAAGGAGCTAACACTAAAGAAAGGAAAGAAAAAATATCCATATTAGTTTTAGACAATGTACATTTCTGTACATTTAGTACATTTAGTACAATGTACTAAAACTGGGGTAGAAGTCATAGGGCCATTTCATAAGAATACAAGGTCAGTTCACTCAGCACACATGAATTCTAATATGGGTGTTCCTACCTATACTCTCAAAACATGAGGCTAGTGGTCATAGAATTGAAGAAAAACACACTACCCCCTCTCATTGTGCCATACTTCAATATCCCTCTTCATAGCTGATAGAGCTAACCAAAGTGAGTAAGGATGCCAGAAAATCATATCACTCATCTGGATATAAGTGACATTTATAGAATGTTCCATGCAACAGCAGCAAAACAGACAGCCATTGCAAGTTTACATGGATCATTTACCAAGATAGATGTCATTCTGGACAAAAAATTGTTTTACAAATTTAAAGGTGTAAAATTATTAAAAATATTATCTTCAGAGGATATAAAATTAAATATTAACAGAATAATATCTATATAAGTTCACTAACTTTAAAAATAAAAATACAAGCAATGCTTGAGTCAAAGAAGGTTTGATCTAAGCATTTAAGTATACCTATACATAAATATATACATAAATATAAAATATTTTCATAAATATAAAATGGATCTTATCCATGGATTAACATGTATGATACAAAAGCCAATTGTATTTCTACATGTTAGCAGAAACAGGGTAATTACCAAGAAAGACACAGAAGTCAATTGTTGACCCATTTGCTAAAAGAAATTTAAAATTTGAAAGTACAATTGACACTAGCAACAAAATAAAAATACTTAGGGATATATACAAATATATAAATACATTTCTTTACACATAAAACAATAATCAAAAAGGCATGGTCATGGTGAATGAACAGACACTCATCTGTTAAAGAACAGAACAGAGATATCAGAATTATTACAATTTTAAAAATTAGACAAATTTTCTTTGAGAGTTAAGTACCTATGTAAATCAACCTCTCTCTGAAAATATCAAATGGAAAATTACAAGGTGATTTGTGAGCTTGAAATTGTAAGCCATCCTTGCAGTATGATGTTTGCACTGCCCTTTAGGTTTTTTTTTATTTAACTGTCTCAAGGACTAGAGGAAGCATGAAAATGCTACTTTAAATTAGTTTCAGAAATAAGATTCTTGTGGTTCTAAGAACATATAGGTCCACCTTACACATTAGTTGTAATTGAAGTATGTTATGTATTCCATTGTTTTTCTTACAAAGTCCTGATGATTCTAGCACTCAAAAAGTTTTAGACAAATGAGCTATGGTGGGCTGAAAGAAAATGGCCCCCAAAGAGGTAGTAGTATTCGGAGGTGTGTCCTTGTTGGAGCAGGTGTGGTGTGTTAGAGAAGGGTGTCATTGTGGGGGTTGTCTTTGAGTTCTCATTTAAGGCACAAGCCAAGCCCGCCAAGAGAGAGACCATGTAGGACTCTCAGCTCCTTCTCCAGCACCATGGTTGCCTGCTTGCTGCCATGTCACACCATGATAAGAATGGACTAAAATTCTGAAAATGTAAGCCACCCCAATTAAATGTTTTACTTTTATAAATGTTGTGATCATGGTGTCTCTTCACAGCAATAGAAATCCTAAGACATCAGCTGTTTCTCAAAATGTAAAGTCTTAGTATTCTACTTACATTATACCAGATGAAGAAAGTTTTACTCTAAATCAGTAACAAGATTAGTTGTCAACTTGACAGAATCTAGATCACCTAGGAAAATGGTCCCAGACTTTGTGCCTGTGATGAATTATTCTGATTACACTAATTGAGGAGAGAATTGGTGCTCATTGTGGCACCTATAAACTGCCTCACCAACTTACTGACATAATTTAAATAAAGAAAATCACAGTCTTAATCCAAAAGTGAAAATCTTTATTACATTAAAATCAAGTAGATGAAAGATGCTGTCTTAGGGACAGAGAATCCTGGACTGTGTACAAAGCAGAGAAAGCAAGATGTATTCTAGCAATTATTTATCTCTGCTTCCTGAGTATGGATGCAAAGGGAGCAGCTACTTCAAGATTCAACTGTCTTGACTTTCCTGCTGTGATGGACTTGAACTGTGAGCAAAACAAAGCCTTCCACATCAAAGTTGCTTTTATCAGAGCTCTTTATCACAGCTACAGGAAAAGAAACTAAGACAGCATCTTTTATCTATTAACTTGGCTTAAATCAAATAAGGAATTTTAGGAATAAGACTAAGATATTTTGTTTTAAATTATGTAAAGAATTTGGTTGAAAAAAATGTGTTTTGAGGCCTTATTCCATGAAAGTTTATAGATAAGATCCAGAAGATAAGAAAATGAACAAAACATGGATCCTTTCCTTGACAACTTTGGTCTGGTGGAGGCTATGCATTTGTAAATAACTAATTTTATTAAAATTTACAATGTTAAAACATATGACTTATAATGCCACAGTGGAAAAACTGCATAGGTTACATGGAAGACATTCTAACTTGATGTACCATATAGTCTCAAATACTTAAAAATATAACGTAGCATATGATTTTCTAATATTGTGTTGAAAGCAGTTGCATTTATGCTCAGGAGATATTGGCAATTTGTTTCCATTCTAGCTGTGGGTTTCTGGGGTTGTTATTAAGACAGTGATGGTCCATCACACTCAGTAGGAAATGTTCTTTCTGTTTCCGTTTCTAGAAAATGGAATGTTTTTCTCTTAGCTGCCTTACATCACTAGAGCTCACAAATGAACCACCTGGTGTTTTGACTTTCAGAAATCCATTGTTAGCATGATTCCTTTCATATATATGGGGGCTTTTCAGAATTAGCTGCTTTTCTTTGGTTCTTTGAAACTATTCCTACTCTGTAACACAGCCTCGCCTGGAATGATGCAACTCCAGCTGGGTTCCAACTGGCAGCAAATCTCTTGCCTTAGCCTCCTTAGTATTTTGATAGCAGGTATGATCTTCCAGGCCTACCTGAGCTTTGATATATTTTATCTTTCTAGAAAGTGTTTCATTTTAACTCATCACGTGCATTAGCGCATGATATATAATTTGTTCTTAGCTTCTCTTCATGTCCTTGTGCTGGAAAACAATGTCTTCTGGTTGAGTTTTTAATTTGATACTTATTTCCTCTTTTCCCATGATTAATTTAACTAAATTTTTTTTTTAGTGTGTGTTCAGCTGAATTTTTAAAGAATCCCTTTTTGATTATGTTAATTTTCTTCATCTGTTTTCTTATCTATGGTTTCAGTTACAATTTTATTATAGGTCTTTTTATGTTATCTGCACTCACTTTACACTTCTCCTTTTGTTTCTGAAGTGGAAGTTTGCATCTTTTAGGTGGTTGGAAATCAGGTATTCACTTTGCTTTGTCTTAAAAATGTCCAGATATACTTTCAGTCAGTTGAAAAATGATTTTCTTTGCAAGACTATTTTGAACATGAATTATTTTGAAATATTTTTTTGCTCCCCAATTTGTGGACTTTCCTAACTGTGTCTGTGTGTATGTGTTATATAAAAATGTGTATAAATGTTGACCTGCATGTATATCTGTGTACCACTTGCCAGATATCCCTGGAGGCCAGATGAGGACACAAGATCCCCTGGAACTAGAGTTACAGAGGATTGTGGACCACCATGTGGGTATTGAGAATTGAACCTGGGTCCTCTGGAAAAGCAGCCAGTGCTCTGTCTAGCTCTCAATGCATTTCATTATTTATTTGTTTATTTGTTTGTTTAATTTTGCCTTTTACTAAAAGTGGAACTCAGCAAATTGGATTTAGACAGTGACACCCAGAGATCTGGGTTTCTTCACCTCTAGAAGACTGGGGTTAGTGACATGCACTTCCAGACTGTCACATTGGTTTAAGACCCTGAATTCAGGGTCTCATGGTTGTGTGACTGGCATCTTGCCCACTGAGCCATCTCTCCAATTACTCTTAAAGATTTATAACTTAATTTAATGTGGTTTGGCAATATATTTTGTCCAAGTATTTTTAAGCTTTGTTCTCCACTCTTGTATATGGTGTGTTGTGAACAATGTTCCGTGTAAAAGTGAAATGAATGTGTCTGGTTGGGGTTGGAGACAGCACCCTATTAATACCACTGGGAGAGAGTTGGTTATAGTGTTGCTCAAGTCACTTGATTTATTTGCTGCTTTATCTCTCAGTTACTAATAGGGATGCAGAAATTTCCACTCTCCCAGAGGCTTGGTTTATCAATTTGTGCATTTCCATTAAGTTTTACTGATACTTCGTAATGCTTTCTTTAGGTCCTGTGTATAAAGAATATGTGCTATTTTTACTAGCCTTAAGGACAGCAAACAGTAATCCTGAAAATATTTTGGTTACTTACCTATTTGTTAAAAAATAATGTAATTGTCCAACTTTATTCTGGTACTTTTAATGTAGCTTATATTTTCTTGTGTCTTTATTTTAGCCTGTGTGAATCCTTATTACTTTACATGAGCTTCATGTAGGCCACACACAGTTGGATCTTAATCATCTCTCCCCTGTGACTATTTCTGTCTTTGATATTGTGCACGTAGACAATTCACACTTAAAGAAACCAATCAATATCACTGGCTTAATGTTCTCCATAGCTGTATTTTTGGCCCACTAATAATATTTTTTCTGACTCTCTCACATCCTCCCATTTCCTCCCTTTTAACTCAAATTACTCATAGATGATTCCATTGTTTACCTCCTCCATAGCATACCATTGTACCTTTAAAATTTTCTTCCTAATAACCCAAGAGTTTCTTTTTTATTTAAAGTAAAACTTTAAATTGAAAGATAACAGATATGGGAAAGCATGCTGATAATATGATAGAGCTTAATGGGTTTTCACAGAGGGAACCACATGTGGGTCATCACAGCCATGAGGAGAAAGCATGACTTCCCTTTACCAGTCACACGACAGGGCCCACTGTCCTGACTTTACACTCCAGCTTTAACACTGAGAAACATCCTTACAGTTTACTCTGATTTGTTATTGTTCCAGCATGTAAATGATAGTTGGTTATTTTAGTGGAGTTTGTACATCTTTGGAGATATGTGTACAGATAGTTGATCTTAAAATGTGATAATTCCCTCTGCGCAGAATATCAACTTGGTTTTTCCCCCCAAGGGGTAGGTGATAAGGCCAATGTCATGACCTTAGGGTCAAGGTCTTAATTTAATACAAAGTTTTCAGTCATATCTCCACCATTTTGCTGTTGCTCTACACCCAAGTCTTCTGACTATATAATTAATATTAAGCTGTAGGTACAAAATACTGTTCCCAGAAAGCAGTTATTTGTTGAAAATCTTAGTACCCAATGTGGGGCATATTCCTAAGAGTTATTGATCAAGGAGGCACCAGAGGCCTCCAAGTTTACACATGTGATTGCTGTTGAACTTGGTTGTTTGCCATAACTAGATGAGAAGGTAGGACACAAAAAACAATCAACCTAGACTGACCAGAAAACTCATTCCTTGATTGATAGCTTATATAGTATTATAAAACACTATGGAGGTTGCTGGAAAAAAAATTAATACATAAGTAGTGTTATACAGCAAGAACCCTTGCCAAGCAAGATGTGATCTCTGATGCAATATGGCATGAGAATTATAGGGAGAACCAACTCCTTTCTGTTTGGATATAGATCTTTTCCAAAAGGAAAGGTTTCATGCTTGGTCCAGCTACCTAATCAACATTCATGGCTGGGAAGATCGCATGTCCTAGAGGAAAACCATTGTTTGTGTTTCACTAAATGGTCATGTAGCCAAAGTGCACTCTAAATATTAATTTGGAGACCTATAGATTTGTATTACTATGAATTTGGGTTACAGAAGTTCCATTTTGAAGTAAGTAATGGTAGTTAATGCAGACTCATAACTGGCCAAAGTGCCAAGAACAAATAATTCTGAGTGCTGAGTTGACCATAGGTAATTTATGTGAGTCCTCTGTCAACCAAAACTCAGGGATCTTTGTGGACAAAGGCACAGATAAATGTAAGAGCCAGTTTATAAGGAAAAAGACTGTGAAATGTTGCCTTCTGGACATGCCATGGCTGTTGTATGCTTTATATCATAGAAGCTCTAGTAACTTGCAAAAAAAAACCAAGCCAGTAAAAATTCCAGAAAGAATGAGGAGGAGCCTGGAGGTAATGCCCCTAATGGAGGAGGTATTGGCAATTAATTGCCGTGAAGTGGGGACGGGTTTCGCTTTCCTTTATGGATGTGGTAGCTTGTAGGTTGCTCACACCTCAGTAGATGTCCACACACCATGTACATATGAGAAGCACTAATTAGTCTTGGAGTTATTAATAACAAAAACTGAAAACAAAATGAAAAGAGGACATGAAGCAAGAAGGGAGATGGGCTGGGAGCTTTATGGGAAATTGGAGACAGTATTGTTGGATGGGTATGATAAAATATGCATTATAAAAAGGTATGAAACTTTCCAAGAATCAAACATATTGCTTAAAAGGTCATTATTGACACTGCTCACAAAATCATTTAGATCTTTTAACTGCAGATCAGTTAGTTTTCAGATGACTGTGTTTTTGTATGTATGTGGGTGAGTGAGTATGGGGAGGGAGAAAGAATATATGAACACATATGTGTGCTTCTCGGTCTATATCTTCTGATCCCTGTTACACAGTTAAACTAAGCACTGAGCAGCCTCCATCCATCTTCCAGCAGAAGCCCTTCCAGCTTTCGGCAGCTGCAGCACTGGAAGGAGTTTTCATGTTGATTTTATTCTTAAAATATAAAAATCAATATTTTGCCTGTACCTTGACAGGCTTCAATAAGAACATGCACCAACATCACCATTACAGGGTTCTTAACCATCTGAATGGTATTTATAAATGATAGTCTTTCTGCTTTTTGTTTGGTTTTAGAAAATAATGGCCACATGAACATTTGGAAACAGTTTTGAAGGATAAGGCATGAAATCATTTTAGTTTACTTGGAAGTAAGTACAGCATTTTGATACAATGACCTACTCAGAACTCTACGGTTCAAGGAATTTGTTTTTTGGTTTTTTTGTTTGTTTTTTAAAGATGTATTTATGTTTATGTTTATTTTATGTGTAAGAGTGTTTACCTTAATATATATATATACACGTATATGTATGTGTGTATATATATATATATATACCATATTCATGTCTGGTATCTGAGGAGGTCAGAGGAGGAAATTGGGTCACTTAGAACTGGAATTACAGATAATTGTGGTCCCCCTGCCTCTCTCTTTGTGCCCCCCCACCTGCCTCTCTCTCTCTCTCTCTCTCTCTCTCTCTCTCTCTCTCTCTCTCTCTCTCTCTTTGTGTGTGTGTGTGCTGGGAACTGAATTCAGGTTCTCTGAAAGAGCAGTCAATGCTGTTAACTGCTTAATAATTGCCCACCCCATTCAAGGAATTCTTGAGTTTTCAGGAATCACTGCTAATATGCAAATCGTGTATATTTGTTTTCCCAAAGGAATACACTCACATGTGAATATTCTCTGAAAAAAACCTTTCTTCATAACACATGCTGCACTGTAGATGGGAATAGGTAGCTCTATTTTCTCCTTCAGTTGGGGGTTCATTTCCATGATCATACTGAATTAAAATTATTAACTGAAACTGTTTTCACAACCCTGAGTTGTTCATGATTTCGTTGCTTTCAGTGGGCTTGTTCCTCCATTATTCTGAATGGTGGATTTGTACCTCTTCAGCAGTGGTATTCGTGTTGGCCCTGGTGATCAGTTCAGTAGATGATTAGTATTTCCTCAAGTAAGAAGAGACTGAGGCATTTCTGGGATGGTTCTGTTTTGTCAGCTTAGCAGAAGGAAGAAGAAAAATGGCTTAAAAAAAGAACTACCAAAAAATATACTTGCAGACAAAAAGTTTATTTTATTTAAAAATTTATCTGTAATTTTCAAAGTTTAATATAAACAATGAGACCTTAAAATTTTAAGGTCTAAATGCTTACAGGGTTTTTTTATTTGTTTGTTTGCTTTTTTGAAGAAGAAAGCTAATTAAAAGCTTTCCCATGAACAATAGAGGATTAAAGAAAGGGATATCTAAAATACCTCTCTTCTTTGCTTTTCAGTCCAACTAGAATGATCTGAGGTGCATAACACAGTAATTTTCATAGTTCCTTTCATGCTTAAGTCAGTATTGTTGCTGATCTTTTAGAAATTTCAGATGTCTGATCTTATATGTCTCCCTTGTAAAAACTATTTCTAGAGTGTATGGTTTTAGCCAAGAAATCTCTGTGCCATTCTTGTCATTTTTATTCTTCAAGTTTTGTGACAAATGTCCTAAAATGATTAATCATCATTATAAATAACATATAAGTGCCAGAGGATGGCTGTAAGGTGTGATTTGGTTCATTCAGTGGCAATCGGGTTGAGAATGGAAAACATGGACAAATACTTTGGGAAGATGAGCAAGGGTATGTTATTTCAAACTCCAAAATTTTTTTGTCTGTGACAAAATAGTCTTAGAATAATCTAAAAATTCAACAATATACTGTCCATTGAGTTGAAGATTAACATGTGCATTACTGTTAAAAGATATATATGATAAGCCATATGGCTAGTGGAAAATAAAGCAATATTTGAGGCCAGAAAAAAATGTATTTTTTGTCTGTTACAGGGACATGAATACCAGACTGTTAACTTTGGACTTTATAGTTATAGCAGCAAGATGAAATGTCATGAGGATAAACATTGAATGAATCCATATTTGGTTGCAAGGACTGGTTGTACCAGAAACTTGCTTACAAAGATATATATGTGAGAGGTAAAAATTATAGACAAATTCAGCAGATCAACTAGAAGACCATATTCAAATATTTTGTGCAATTTTTCTGGTTTGTGCCCTTCAGTTGTCAAATAAGTGTCAAATACTGACCAGTGCACAATGCTTAGTTACAGTCTCACTAAACATCATTATGTAAAGTTGGGAGGCAAACAGTAAATTTAAATTTTCCTCCCTCTTTTTGAGAGGGGGTAGAATACAGATATTGATAACATGGCCTATAATTAACAATGTGTATTTCTGAGTTTTATTAGTAACAGTCTTGAAGGTCAGAATATTACTTGAGACTGCTCTGTAACTCAGACTAGCTTTAAACCCATGGCAATTCTCATGGCTAGGAGTGCAGGTATGAGCCCTCATGTCTAGCTTAGCATTTCTTTTTCCTCAGTGGTGATTTATAATATTTCAAAGATGAGACCTTTTCACAATTTCTCAAGAAAGCAGTCCACAGAGAAGAAGTTAATTAATGGGATAAAAATTTTAACTACATGAGTAGGACATTGGTTTCTGCTTTATTTGGCCTTGTTGTGTTTGACTTTGAAAGCCAATGAGTTACACTGAGATCTGCCAGCTTAGTAGAAAGGGCTTCCTTTGTCACATCCTCGGCTTTGGAAAAGCCATTAATAGATTCTTAAACACCTGAATGGGTAATGATGCTCAGAAGCTTTGTTTCAAAGGAACAGGTTTCCCCATCATGACTTCTTGTCTAGTGTAAGGACTCAGATTCTCTTACTGACACAGCTCAGCCAACACAGTGTCAAGCAAACCCTTTTAAGATTCTACTTTTTGTTTGTCTGCAGGTCCTAAACTAATTTAGGAGAAGCCTAAGGGCAAATCATCCAAATCTTCCCTTTTTTAAGTTTTAAATGATCTTAAGACAATGTAAATTTTAGAACTCATTAACAATCTAGATCTAATGAAAGATACATTCAAATTGCACCACTGTTTTTCTCAGTCATTTCCCACCACCAGTATTCTCCCCATAGAAGCCAGCGTATAGCTATCTATTTCAGTTATGATGTATTGGTGTACCCAAAGTCAATATCACATGATGAAGGCTTTCCCTTCTGTAGGGAGATGTGGGTAGAGGTGATGTCATTCATTCCTATGGCTTTAAATTTCCCATATTTATATCCCCAGCGCAGACTTTTCACTGTAGTTCAAGCTTCTAAATTCAAATGCCTGCATGAAGAACTCTCCTGGTATTTCAAATTTAACTCCTCTGAAATTAAATTCTTTCTTCCTGCCTCTCCACCCCAACCTGCTTCTGCTCCTCCCTCAGCCTCCAACTCCCAATCTGTTCCTGCTTCAAATTCCTCTCTGTAAGCCAATGTCTTCATTAGCTTCACTACCCAAGCCTGGAACCAGACAGCCTTCTACAAGCAAACCCCGGTCCTGTCTGCAAATAAAACCCACCACTGTGTTAGTTTACCTTCTTTGTTATATCAAAATACCAATGTTAGGGATCATCTAAACAATGGATTTGTTTTTCTTACAGTTCTGAGGATTAAGCTCTAGATCATGAGGCTGGCATATTTGGTAACTAACTTTATTTTCAATTTTCACATGAAGGATGTCTTAGGACACCAAGTTTCATCACTGTGGTTATTTCTGTCAACTTGACACAAACTAGAGACACTTGGGAGGAGTGGAGCTTAACTGAGCAATTCTCTCCATCAGGTCAGCCAGTGGGTATGCCTATGGAAGGTTTCCTTCATTAATGAATGATATGAGAAAGTCTCCTTGCCACACCTGAGCAGTGGGCCTGGATTGTATAAGAAAGAAATTTTAGCAAGCCAGTAAGCAGATTTCCTTCATGGTTTCTTTTTTGAACTCCTGCCTTCAATTTTTGCCTTCACTTTCTTCAGTGATGGACTGTGTTTGGGACATGTAAACCCAAGAAAACCTCTCTGTCTCAAATTACTATTGGTCAGTGTTTTTATCACAACAAAGAAAAAGTAGACTAGGAGAGTTCTCATCACTGAATTTTCCCTAAATCCAGAATGTTCTGATGTTATCACCTTGAAGATTAAAATTTTTACATGTGAATTGTAGGGAGCGCACAAACATTTGTTACATTGCTATTATAAGACCTGTTCTACATCTAAAATATTTTTAACCCTTTACTTCCTTCTTTCTACATTCCTGTTAACATGACAATCCATCACCATGGTATTTCATGTAAGCTGTTTCAATAGCTAGATTTCTTTCTGGCTCTTTTTCATCCACATCACCTTTCAACCCTTTCTCTTCATGAAACTCCACATCATGTGACTGTTACACTTTAAACATCTTTTGGTTTCTCACTGGACCAGTGACAGATAAGAAACCCAACAGTTCAAAATTATAACAAGCACTGTCCTGCAAAGCTGCCTGTCAAAGGTGACTTCAACATCACATTCTGCTTCTCTCTTCCCTGGAATATGTTAATAACGTTTATTTTAAGATCTATGTAGTTTGTGATTCTTCTTCCAGTTTCTCCTTGTAGTCGGTTGCTGTCAGTGAGGTGGGTCCCACTCGGAAGGTACTCAGTGCGCATGCCAAATCCTGCTCATCATAGCCATATCCTGTACCACCATTTTTTCCTTCCCTGGTGCTAACTTCAAGCCCCAATCACTTTCTACTTTATTATCTGTTTTCTGTAGAGGCACTTAAGTTCTGTGAGATGAAGACCATGCACACATATCACCCCCTCCCTTTTTTTTTAACCTTGAAGCAGCTGAACAGGTTGCTCATGATTATTTGTTGACTGCAAGTGTAATTCAAGTGCATTCAACAAAGCATTTTTATTTTGAGCTCTGATTCTAGATTGTGATTCTTGTCATAATTTGTTGAGTGTAGTGATTCATAAATATTTCTTGCTGATATATTAAGTGCAAAATTTTCTATGATATATAAATTGACCACAGGGCTGAGAGAAAATTAACTACTGTTACAAAGTCATACTGATTTTGGCAAATTATGACTCTAATTTTGTACATTATAAATGTAAAAATATTTTTCATAAAACTATATCTTCTTCATTCTCTTCTTTTCCACCTCAGCATAGTAGAACTTGGTTAGGTGGTGCTGTATGTGAAGTATAGAACCACTGTTTGGTGAGGTAGCTGTAGAAAGAAGCGACTCTGAGGGACATCACCTATTAAACTCAAGGCAGTTGGTTCAGATGAATCATGTGATGAAGAAGAGGCTCAATATAATTCTCACAGCAGAGTTGAGAAGACCTAACTCTGAAGAACTTAAAAGAAGGAGGAGTTAAGAGTAAATGACCTAGGAAGGGTTTAAATTGTTGTTAGAAATTGTACCTGAGGTTGGTGAGATTGCTCAAAGGTTTCTGCCTCAGTTTCCCAGCCAATAATGTAAACAAATCCAGAGCATGTCACATCCCTGGTTCCATTGCCAACAATAGGATTAGGAACTTTTGGAAGACTGGCCCTTATATTCCTTCATTCCGTTTTCAAAAGTCTTTCCATAGTTTCTTTTCTCAAAATGCAGATGTACAGCCTATTTTAGTCCTGGGGGCTTTTCACGTCTTTATTTAATCTAGTTATTGAAAATGAAGGTTAAGGCCATATTTGTGTGCTGTAGGTTACTAACTTTGACATGCTTCAATGGCTATCCACTATGCTGTCAAGTTACTTATGTCTACAGTGCAAGTACATATGTGTTACATTCTGGACATCTAGTAGATGAGGATAAAACTTATCCAAGCATTACTCAGCAAAAGTCATTAAAAATAGACTGAGAAAGCACATGAATGCCCATTCTCCCTCTCCCCTCTCCTCTTCCTCTCCTTTCCTTCCTTCCCACCTCTCCCTCCCCTTCTATCTCTCCTTTGTCTTGGACCTAGTAAGTAACTCTGATTATCTGGAACTCACTATGTGTTTCAGGTTGAACTCACACTAACACTAATCTTCATTCTTCTGCTTCCTGAGCACTATGAGAACAGGACTGAGCCCCACTCCCAGATTTAGTACCCATTTCTTAATCACTTATGGTTTATCCATCAGGTCAGTTATTTTAGGAAACAAGAGAATATGACCCTTTCCAAGGGTCATACAATCAAATTTCTCCTTAAACATGGGAAGCATATTCATGTAAGTATGAAGACACAACACTAGGTACAATGGGATTTTCATGACCCAACAGAAGACTTAATTCTAAGTTGCTGTCACCCTCTGCTGGGTTAAAAAACACACAAATTTCATTGGCTTACTGTAGAGTTTGCCACACCTGAGCAGTCGTCCTGGATTGTATAAGAAAGTAGTTTTAGCAAGCCAGTAAGCAGGTTTCCTTACTTACTACATAAAGTAAAATAATTAGAAGAAATAATAAATATCCATATACAATATAAATTATATCTTTTATTCATAGTTGTTGAAGCAGGGTTGTACTGTATATAAAATTAAGGTCTATGTCTTCTTAGTATAAGAGAACTTCAGGGTCATTATTAAGAAGGTTTTGGTGGGGAAACAATAATTTGAATGTTCCAGAAAGGGTGCTTATTAGTTCCGAATATCACACAAACCTATCAGAATAAAGACCTATCAAAAAAGCATGCATGGTGATGAACTAACTTATATCTATGACAAAGTCAACACCATACAATGAGCTTACTCTTGAGTAGATCAAATACCCTTCCAGAAACTTCTAGGAAACAAATGGACTGTATACAACATACTTACATCTCTTTACTTGGAATCATACCTTTTCTAGGGTGCCAGAAACAAAACTTTCAGAGCAGTTCCTGTGAAACACACCACACCTAGAGAAGTAACTCAAAATATTCCTTCATTTGTTCATCCCATATATTCATGTATTTAAGATACTCAGGTATTTTAAAGCACTGTGGGGACTCTAAAGACAAACAGTAAAACCAGTAAATTGAAAGTGGCATCCCCTCACTGAGAGGTGGTAGATTTGTGACTACTATTTGATGACAGCGTTTGTGAGTTCTACTGAACCCTTATTTATCGGACAAAAATTAAAGGACTCAGGACAACTCATTTATTGTACCATCCTTTGATGCAAAAGGGAGAACTAAAAAGAATAAAGGCAGTAAGGGTGGCCTCAAGAGAAGCAGAGCTGTTGTAGGAATCTTGCAAGTTAATGAGAATTCACCCAGGACTCAAGAGGATGGAGAGGGGGAGAAAGGAGGAGACAGAGGGCGGGGGCAAACCTCTTCCTCTGCAGCTGGCCCTGTCCCTCATTTGTTGCTCCAATAAGCAGTAATTAGGTCCTGAGCTAATGGTGTCAGCTGATCTGCTGTTTTTAGGCTAGACCCAGAGGAAATCTCCATGGAAACCCTGCTGGACTCGTCCCCCACCTGGATGCCTCCAGCTCCTTTCCGCCACCTGGTTGCGGCCCGGCCTGCTGCTACCTCCTCCTGCCTCTAACCTGCAGCCTGCAGCATGCGCACTGCCCCCGGGATCCCTAAATGGGACAATTCTGCCCGTGACGTCAGCGCCCAGCCGTCTCCACAGAAACTTTTGTCCCATTGGCCAATCAGAGAGCTTGGAAGGGGCCTAGGGGTGGGGGGTGGGAGGAGAGGGAGGGGTGGGGGTGAGGGGAGAAGCAAGAGGTTTAGTGTGTGGAGCTGCTCGCACAGCGCCCGGGCTGTCAGTCCCGGCTGGGGCCGCCTTGAGACCTTCCAGGAGACAAGCACCCTCGCACCCCCGCGCCCCGCACACCCTCGCTCGACCACACACACGCACACGCTCAGCCTGGCCGCGCGGGAGCCACTGAGCAAGCTGAGAGCACCCGGACCGGCTGCGGGCGGAGGACTGAGCCGCGTTCCCAGTGGGGCTTTCGCCTGGGAGACCGCAGAGAGCCACCGGGTGGGCTCGGACACCTCAAGGAAGGCGGCCCGAGTCGGACCATCGGGCTGTCTGAGCCGATCCCTGCGACCCAAAGGGGCCTCGGCAGGGAGTGCAATAAAGAGGAGCGGCCGCAGCAAGCAGGGCTGGAACTCCCCTGGTTCCTGCGCCGCCTTGAAACACGGGTGGAAATCCTGATGGAGGAATCGCTGACTTCCTTTGCTTGGGAAAATCGTCAGCAACAACTCCGATTTGGCTCCTCGGAGCAACAGAGGGGGGTCCATGACGTGGCAGTGGGAAAATAGACAACCGAAACCTCCCGCGTGAACTGCAAACTATTACCTAGGGAGGGGGAAGGACTGCTCTCTGTATTTTAATTTCACGCAAAAGGTTCTGTGCGGTAAACTTATTTCCATGTCTTGTACCTACTTCAACATAACCCAGAGGGTCCTATCTTGGGGACATCATCATCGTCCCGAAGAGTCCCAGCCAGCGGCCTGCGTTCCGGCTCCCACGGTCCACAGACCGGATCCCTGTTTGGGGGTACTCCATCTATCTTATAGAACTATGGTCAGGTGTCTTTGAATCCTGGGCCAATTTCTGAAACGTAACTCTTACAACCTACCTGCGGGCTGGAATTTAGCCCAAAGCATCTGAAGAAATGGCATGTTGAGTCGTTTTTAGGATAGCTTGGTTTTCTTTTAAATTCCTGTAAAACTGGATCTGATAGGTTGACCAACATGACAGGTAAGAACTTTCTGTCTCTCTAGTCCTGTCATAGAGAAGGCCTTGCCGAGCAGGACCCGGCAAGAAGGAGAATCCAGGGACCCATGTGCCCTACAAGGCTCGCCGACTAAGGGCTGCATTCGCTAGAGGCGCAGCCCTGGCTCCTGGACCATCTCCTGGGGAAGCTTCTGGGACGCGCGTCAGAGGAGACTGCCTTGCGCTCCACCTGCTCTGCCCTGGACACAGCCCTGGGGCGAGGCATCGAGGGACCACCTCAAGTCAATATTGGGATTTTTAATAAACCGAGGAATGGGATTTTAATTATTCAGAAAGCCAGCCCCTCTGGGCCAGCTGCTGTTGGGATGGTGCTGTTCACACAGTATTAAACGGACTGACCATTAGGAGCACGAGAAAAGCGTCCGAGACATCCTTTGCAATTAAATAGGAACCAGACTTGGTAGCACAGGGCATTGATTGCTGGTGCCCATCCGAACCCTCCTCCTCTCTCCCTGGTCCTTCCCCCCCCCCCCACCACCACACCGGAGGCAGGCTCCCGCGGCTCGGCCAGGACCTCACGTCCTTGCATCGTGGCCTGGGCTGCATATTTCATGAGCCTTGGGTGAACAGGTGCGAAGTGCGCTGGGAGCATCCGGCCCACGACAGCGCGGGGGGAACATGGAAAGCGAGCGCGACATGTACCGCCAGTTCCAGGACTGGTGCCTTAGGACTTACGGGGACTCAGGCAAGACCAAGACGGTGACCCGTAAGAAATACGAGCGGATTGTCCAGCTCCTCAATGGCTCTGAGTCAAGCTCTACCGACAATGCCAAATTTAAATTCTGGGTCAAATCAAAGGGGTTCCAGCTGGGCCAGCCGGATGAGATCCGCGCGGGAGGCGGCGGCGCCAAGCAAGTGCTCTTCGTGCGGGTCAAGACCACGGTGAGCAGCCTTCTGTTATTTGTCTGCTGGAGCAGCCCGGAAGGGAGGGCGGAGAGAGGGGAAGGCAGGGAGATGCTAGAACCACTGTTGCCTCCTTGCGCCCCCCCCCTCCAATCTTCCCCAGATGCAGTGGCCGGGCGTGCTTTCCCATCAAGAAAGTCTTGGAGGCCCTTTATTTTAAAGCAACAGCGAACCCGCAGAGCTGGCAGCACAGTCTGCCTCGGGGCTGCGCTGCGGAACGGTGGATGGAGCTTGCCTCTACCGCCTGTGGCGGCGCCTGGTGTTCTCCTGACCAGGCCATTGTCCCATGTCCTTTGCTGGGCGCCTGGCGCGTGTCCTACCTCTGCCAGAAAGCATAAAGGCCAGGCTGGAAGCCCAGCCACAAGCTCCGATATCAGGACGCTGGCGCACAGATAGGTTACTGTGTCTAC
This sequence comes from Sigmodon hispidus, assembly GCA_004025045.1. Lineage (NCBI taxonomy): Eukaryota > Metazoa > Chordata > Mammalia > Rodentia > Cricetidae > Sigmodon > Sigmodon hispidus. The sequence goes on along the minus strand of PVIH01000350.1, from coordinate 18,211 downwards.
TCGTTGGCACAAAGCCCGAATGTGGCGGTTGAGGTGGTTTAGGGGTTTTCCCCAGGACATTATCGAGTTTTGTTGTGAGACCGCTAGCAGGGAGACAGAACAGTCCGCGCGCCTTGGTTCCCCCCCCCCCCCCGAGATCCTGGCCAGGATTGTTAGGTTGGCAGATAAGGTCCTGGACATTCCTCCTCCCCACCCCCATCCCCTTCTTCACTTGCACCACTGAAGCTTCCTCAGCTAGGCGATGCACAACAAAGAGAGAGAGGCTTGGGCACGTTCAAATGGTGTATTTTTTCTCTTTTCTGGGTTGGTTCTAGTCTCCTACTCACAAAGCTGTAGTGAGAACAGTATATCTCATCCTATAACGCAGGTGAGGCTTTAGCAGCATCCGCTTCCTTTGCAAGAAGATGGGAACAGGGGCTACAGGTAAAATCTCAGGTCAGATGTATAACACCTAGCTACCTCATGACGGGTACTCACCTGCGGGTGGTGGTGGTGGTGGAGGAACTATCTGGCATCCTTTGTATTTTTGTCTCGCTTTGGGATTCGTTGAGCTTTGCTCCTTCTTCCCCCCTCCCGCCCCGTCTTTTAAACTGGCGACTATTTCCCCATGCACAGCTCCCTGAGGATGTTAGAAAGAAGGCTTCTGGAGGAGAAGGCTTTGCTTTCTCTAAGGTGCATGAAAGGCTCTTCCAAGCTCCTTCTCGAGGACTCTTTCAGGTTTGGAAAGAAGCTTCTTGTTTCCCAAGATTAATTGGGAATGGTTGCTTGAAGGATGGAGGTTTCTTGTGGAATTTATAAGGAAAATTTGGCCAAAAAAGGTGAACTGGAAACACAGAAAAGTTTTTTTTCTTTTTTTTTCTTCTTCTTGAGGTTCAGTTGTTGAAAGGTTTGCAGAAGTAAGATGTAAGGTAGATGTAAATGTTTTTGCTTTCTCCTTTAGCTTAGAGCACTGCTAAAGACAATGGTGAGGCATTAGCTTGACTTGCTGGATGAAAACGACCAGCTTGGCATCATTTAGAGTAAGGTTTCTTTACATCTGCATAAGCCAGAAGTGTGTTACAGAAATTGCTTTGTTTCACTTGAATGGTTACTAATATTAAGAATGAACAGGAAAAAAATAATTTATTGTTAAGCAAAATAAATTATAATTCTAGCTGAGTAAAATGGTGTTATATCTTTTAAAGTATCATTTAACATGGTTATATATGAATATTATTACATATAATACATTATATATCATTGCTATTCAGAAAGTTTTTCAGATTTTCATCCTTTTTGTTAAATTTAGATTTTCTGTTTGTGTTCAGTGAGTTCATGGTTATATAGATTTGATTATAACCATTATATGTGTTAGAAATGTGTGTCCTTTTGAGGACTAAAATTCCAAACAACATAAATTTTACAAAGGTTGTAAGGCACCAAGATAATCGTGGGTGTGAGTTATTCAAACCAGTATTCACATTCTGTGACACCCATATTTTCATGTCAAAAAAAATAAACGTGGAGTTATTAGAGAATCACTGCTAAGACATTTAACAGAGTGACAGCTGCAGGGGATAATAATGTGGCACGTGTTTCTCTTTTCAGTAAAGATTCCATATATTAATGAGAGACAATGTGATCTGCCAGGTGATATTGTTAAATCATTTCTGTGTAGTATTTAAAGCACTCTGTGTTCTATTCAAGCCTAGTTTGAAATGTTGAATAGGATTTTAATTCATGAGCTCGTCTACTGTTCTTTATGAAAATTTTTCTGCTGCTTCTGACACAGAATTATAGGCTCCACCTTCTCTGAGAGGCAGCCAATCACAGTTTCAATCAGTAAAAAATAAATAAAATATTTCTTTTATCCTCTCTCCCAATATTTGAGTGTATTTTCCCCTAAAAAAAGTCATATTAATTTGTCTTTATCGTGACATGGATACAATGACCAAAAAGACAGAAATATGCTTTCCTCTCATTCAAAGTGTTTATATTGCACACATTGGTTGAAATGAGGAACTGCCTGTGAATGCTATTCTCTAGTAGCTGGAGAGTCATTCTGAGCTCCTTGGGGTCTGAGGAGGCATTGGGCAGCTTTTCTTTTAGTGAGATATGCTCTGCTCCTGGTGTTGCATTAATCCATTGCTGCTGGTAATTAGACATCATTACTGCAGCAAAAAGAATAGAGAAAGAGGAGAGGACAGGCCTGGGCTAATTAACTACTTTCATTTAATGAAAGAGAGACAGATAGCAACTGGGAGGGTACATAAGAGCAGACTAGACACACTTCATAGACTTAATTGCAACAAGACAGTCTGTCAATCTCATAGTTAGAAAGGCTGATGTCTATTTTTTACTTTCTCCAAAGAATACACAAAGCTCCTGGCCCTCAAATTTAAAACTGAGCACAAAAACACTGATTGAAAATGAAAATTGTCTTTTTTTGTTGTCAATAACTGGAAGGGATAAGTATGCCATTTAATATTTGTCCTGGTCAGGTCTGAAGCTGAGGGGACTTTTCTGTCACTGATGTTTAGATAACTCAGTGGCTGAAATGACACTGTTTGGTCACCAAGCAACACTATCCTGCAACTCAGCCATTTTAGGTCTGGGACCTGTATGTGTGTTCATATGCAGTTTGCTTAACATGCCATCTGCTTATTTTGTTGTTTGATTTCATATAACTGCTCTTAGTATATTTCTAAAATTAAAAGTGTACAAAATTCTAAAAATAAAAGAATAGATGCCCTAAAGTGGTGTCAAAAAATACTCTGCAAGTATCTTGACAGTGATTGTAACAAACTCAGAGACAATATCAAATAAGCAGGAGTATGACTGTTCTCTTTACTGTTTTGATATTTCCTTAGAAGCTCTTGATTCTGACTGGCATGTTGTTTCATGACAACAATCAATCTAAACAAACAATCACAGTCTGAATTACCACAGCATGTTCCTTGACTTGATAGTATGGATGGTACGTTAAAAATGACGAGAAACTTTTTTTCTTTCTGTATTATGACTAATGCACTGTCTTGTACTTTTTAAAACCCCATTACATAGTATAAAAAATTAATGAGAAATTTAGTAACCCATGTTTGCAATCCTCCTTTTAGTAGTGAGTGAATACTGAAACTGCACAATCAAATCATAGAATATTTCCTTGACCTATATTTGTAGGGAAAAACACTAAGGTGTAAGTTTTACCTCCCTATGCTCTCATCTATATTTACTTTACTAAGGAGCAAAAAATGTAATTTCTTTCACAAAGAAATATGCAGTGTCTTTAGGGATGTGATTTTATAAATGATGATTTATTCAGTCCTGCAATCTGTAGCCTCAGAGTTCATATTGTTCTTGCTGTGCATACTACTAATTGATGACTGTAAAGTGATTACAATGAATATTCATGGACAAGATCATAAACAGTTAGTATTTTGTTAGTTCTCTGACTAAGAATTTATAGAATCATAAATCCTTTATTATAATCAGAGTGAGAGAAATAATAACTTATGAAGAATCTGCACTTATTCCTCTGCTAACACCAGACTTTCAGAAACATCTCATGTATCAAACCTTCATCAGGAATTTGTTACAGATCTCAGAGAGGAGAAACTATGTCCACAGTTCATTATATTATGTCCTATATAAAAAACATAAGTCATCATAGTGCTCAAGTTTTTGCTAACATATTCTTAGCTAGAACCAGTTGTTACCCACAGCTAATGCATGCCATACATTGTCTACAACATCAGTTTTGGGAGTTAAATAGGGCCCACAAATAGTGCCAGTGATGCTGCTTATGGGGCATCTTTGGTAATTCTCTGTGGCCTTGTCAGGAGGAACAAACCATCTATGATCTTTCTTGTTCTGTGCCTGTGTAAGCTCTTAGATACTGGCAGCCTTCAGTGTAGACCACTTGCATGAGTGTCAAATGGCAGGACACTTAAATATAAACACTCCTGAATATCAGGACTAAGTATGTGCAAGATGATCCCAGATGAAGATCCTAAGAAATATAATTCTTGACTTTTCCAGCCACTCTTCATTGTCTTTATAGTAAATACAATGTGGGGGTGAGGGAGGAGGTAGTCAACACTAATATTCACCTATTTCTTCCTGTGTAAGCTGAATACTTTGCCTCAAGATTCTATTTTGTAGACTCACTGCACAAAATGGAAAAGGGCAAGGAAGTAAATAGTGGGGCATGTGGCAAAAGTTTAAAGACCTATTTTGTGTCAAGATCATATAGCTATTTTCTTCACAGCCATTGTTGCCTACTTAAGGATAATTAAGATGAATCCCATATAGTCTAGGTATTTTTGTAAAAAAAAAATCTCTGTATGACAATATATGGATAATGGAAACTAGTTGGCAGGAAGCAGGGCATTTATAGGGTATAGATCTTTGAGCATCATTTGATCCCTTGCTCTGCTATTAGTAAACCTAGAATCCAGCTAAAATCTTTGTAAAATATCAGTAATATTACTTGCCTCGTTTACATAAGAATAACTAATAATATAGACCATACTTTACATAATCTTACTAATATTGATTATATGTTAGAAGCAAATGTCCTAAGAAGCTTATTTCTGGTACATAGTAAATTCTGAGAAAGTAAACAACAGAAATTGTTATAAATATTAACAAAGTAAAGAGCTCCAAGATCAAATTATAAATTAGGCATATGTTATGAATTAAAAAATATTCCAAAACAGAAAATTAAAACACAATGTGTATGTATGTGCATCATTTAGATATTTATTATTATCATTTTGTATTGTAAAAGAACCAAATGACTTTGTTTTGTAAATCCTATGCATTATGTGTAGTGTGAGTCCCAAATGATCTTAATAATAAAAATCTGGAGTTAGATATCAGGGTAAATGCTGAAAGATCATAGCCAGCCACTAGAAAGATTTCTTACCTCTGATGAATCTTAAGGCCGAAGAGGGCCAAGGTACTGTCTTCTCCAGCCTTATATTCCTCTCCACCCAGGCATATTAAGTTCTGTCTCTACCTCCCTAGAGCTGGGATTAAAAGTATGAATCTCCACTGCCTGTCCTCTATGGTTAACTGTGGCTAGCTCTGCCCTTTGATTTTCAGGAAAGCTTTATTAGTTAGAGCACAAACAAATTATCACCATACCGACAATTTAAGAAGTGTCAATTAATGGATGGAAGGAAAAGACTTACCAAATATCCTGTCTAGACAATCACTACCATCAGCCAATTACTTTATCTCTCAAAATGCATATAGCAAAAACAGCTTAGATATATTGATTACTAGTTGTATAAGGACAGACAGAAATAATATCCTCAAACTGGACTTGCAATGTTACAATTATTCTAGTAAAAAAGAAATACAGTATTAACAAAATGTAATAAAATCTATGAAACTGAAAATATTGCAAATAGACAAAAATTAAGAGGAAAAATAAGGAAAATTAAGTGGTTAAATTACATTGTTCTTTTATGTGAAAATTCCAATTGAATCTGTTGTTTTTAATCATTATACAGAACAGGCATATTTTCCATTCCTCTGAGCTCCTTGTCACTTAGCTCCAGGTCTATATTTCATTGATTAGGATAGATTTATTATATGTTACAAATGAAGTATTTATTATATGGTGTAGTTGTGTTTGTGCTGTGATTGGTTTCACATTTTTATTATAGAATTTATCTTTCAATGTTTCCCTTTGTTCATGTCTAAAACTATCTCATGCATTTTTACCTAGTTCTCTTCACCTCTATTTTTTGGTGGTTGGCTGACTCTTAAATCTGTTTACCACTCTTTCCCTAATGAATAGTTTGTGTGATGTGTTCTTTGAGGCATGTGCTAACTGGAAATACTTTTTTCTTGGCTTCTACACCTAGATAACAACTTAATGATAGAGTCTCCTAGTTTTACATCAGAATTTTGCAGATTTCTCTTGTATCTTGTCAGTAGGATTTTTTTTCCAGTTTCATAAGTTGCGTACTTCTTTGTCCTTGGAATTAAGTAATTCCTGTGAGATGCATCTAAACTCTGTTTCTCTATATTTTTATAGATAATCACATTGATGCATTGTCTGATTTTTTTCTGAAAACCCGCTGATATTTTCTACTGGGTACTTCCACCAAAAACATTTCAAAGTATCTTAACTGAAAAACACAAAATGACATTTTTCTTTATGTTACACATCATCTTAGGTTCTATAAACTGGGACCTGTCTTTGAATTCTCATTTTCTCCCATGTATGACAACAAAATTCAATTATTTACATAAGCTAAAAGTCTGCATGTGTGGTGCATTTACTTCCTTTCTTCTTATCATCAGTTCTCAGCAGACCTGTTCCAGTCCTGCTTCTGACTCCACAGGGCTTGTATCACTCAGTGTCTCACCAGCCGTATGATACAAACCCTGCACCATAAGATGTTCAGTTGTTTGGTAATTTGGTCACTTCCCTAAAGCTGTTTTGAAGACAGAGATTTCAAGTGTGCCATAACCTGATCTAATGTCAGATTCAGTTTGTGTTTGTTATAAAAGGAATAAATATTTTTACTGGCAGTTGTGTGGCCAGGCATTTCTATTTATGTCCATTTGAGATTTTTTTTCTCTATTCTCTATACTTATATGTCTGTCTGTCTCATCTATCCAACTGTCTCATTATTAAAATAAATGAAATTGAAAGTTTTAATCATTTTAACTGTATAGTTAATTAAGTGTGTGTGTGTGTGTGTGTGTTTTGAAACATTCCCATAGAACACCTTATACATTCTATGCTATTTTCTGTTTCATTTTCCTTCTAACTTCTGAGTTTGTCATTTAGTAACCAATTCATTGTGCTTAAGGCAATGTGTTTATGATTTATCCAGGCTGCAATATGTAATAGAATTTTTTTATGGCTGAATAATATTCCACTCCATTGAAGATGTGCAACCATGTTTTGCACATGGTACTAATGACTATATAGATTGCTTCCATTTCTTGCTTATTGTGAATACCACTGATATTATAGTGTAATACTGTAGTATTGTAAAATATTATAGTAACAGTTGTTTTTATTATATACCAAGATATGTGACTATTGATCATCTGTCAGTTATTATTATTTTCAGGTAACTAGCAACTATTTCAAATGGTAGTCATAGCCCTTTTCAGCCCTACCTGTAGTCAGAAAAAATGAGCACTCTTTAAGACAATCTTAGAGAATGGCCAACTATTGACTTTATTTTTCCTCAAGAGTTCTTCAGTGTTGGGACTAGAGAGATAACCATCTACAAGCATTTATTGCTCCTACAGAGAACTTAGATTTAGTCCCTAGCCTCCACCATGGGCAGCTAGCTCCAAAGCACTGGATCGCTGCCCCATCCAGTGTCTCTGGAGGCACTGAACTTATGTGCACCTCTCCCTCTACTTATACACTTGCACATAATTAAAACTAAAAATATCTTCAAAAAACTTTCCGAAATTATATCTTATCTAAGCAACATAAAGTATTAAATGCTTATGTTATTGATGGTAATATGCTGATACTTTATGCTTATGAAGTTCTTTAGGCAAATTTTTAATTTATTTAAAATGAAATGTCAGTTTTAATCTTCACAATAGTCCTGTGGTACTATCAGTTTCTTATTAAATTAAGATGGATTTATCAGAATAACTCAACTGTGGGTAATAGTTTCAATAAGATCCACAGAACTTGAATTAAGATATTCACTTCTAAATATTTATGTAAGGCATTCCAATGGCTAAAAAACCTGAATATTCCTCCAAAATTAGTGACTGAAGATTAATATTATATACTGATACTTAGCACGTTTTCCAAATTTATTGAAACAGATAGATCTGAGCTTTAAGTCTGTCTGTCAATCTGTCCATCCAAGTTTCAGTATTTTGTTCCTTCCATTGATAGCTTATCTTTTACATGACTTGGGACACACATGAATATTTCTGCATAAACCTGTCATTCTGACCTTTAGTTCATAGTTACTTCACTATAGAACATTGTGATTCACATTTTACATTTCAATTAACATTACCTCCTGCTGAAAGGGTGCCTGTGTATTTGAAAATCACTACACTAATCACAAGATTCATGGCACACACAAAACATTTGTGCATACGTTGCTGCCTATTCTATTGAAGAAATAACTTCAAGGTATTTTTAAGGGATGCTACACAATCTCAAATTACTAAAACAGGATATAGTTGAGATGGTGTTGAAAATGTCAGCTGGGAGGAGATTATGAGGGGCTTCTATTGCTTACATTAGTTTAGATTTTATTCCAAACAGAATGGTTGGCCAGGATGTCACAGTAGGAACACTATGACTTAAGTAGATTTGTGGGCATAAACTGGATGTTTTCTATGGTTTATGTATACTAATAAATGTAAATTAAATAAATAAATCATTAAAGTCACATAGTTCAACATATAGTTTGAAATAACATTACAAGTAATAAAATACATTTTAGGTTTCAAATCAATACAATTCAGTAGCTTCTTGTTGTTGAATCATTGAGCCAGGCTATCCACATATCCGATTTTTATTAATTCTAATAAAATAGGAACTGATTAAACTTAAGAGAAATAGATTGGATCAAGCCACTTTGTGTTAAATAGTACTTTTGACTTGAAAATTATCTGTTGATTGCAGATGTTATTAGATTAAAAACAGCTTCTTCAGCTATCTCTTAAAACATGGAATTTGTGGTTTTAGGCAACATTCAAGTATGTTCTATTGCTGTTTCTTGCATGTTTGTTGATTTTATTACAGTTATTACTCTGTGCCATGGAATGTCCAAAGTTCTACAATTTTTGACAATTGTGGCAGGAAATTTTTAATTTAAATCCTAAATATTCCTGCTCTTATGTAATCTCATCTCTTCAGTTGTGAACAAGGTAGAACCTACAGATACGGTTAGGTAAGGTCAGCCTTAAGACAGGGATGCTTTACGTTTCTCTGGCTTAATAATTTCAGCCTTTGTATACCTGTGGTTATTAGAATAAATCATAGAATCTTTGCCTTCTCTTTGGCACTTTTTCTTCTGTTGGTTTGTATTGCTCAACTTTGATATAGTAGTTTTGTTTTATATTTAATTAATGAATGAAAAAATAAATGAATAAAAACCTAGCCCCTAGAATAAAGTTAACCTGAATGATCATTAATTCCTGCCAGGACGTCAGTTTTCTACATGGAGTCTCTCTAGGATTGGCCTTATGTTCAGAAGTAGTTGACCAGAATATAATAAACTCCAGTTTTTTGTGTACTTATATTTGGTTAAAGTTTGATGCTTCATTCTTTATTTCACTTTGTCATTGTTTTATTTTGTTTCTGTGCTGAGGATGTTGTTGTATTTTCTTTCCTTTTTTTGGTTTTGAGAAAGAACTTCAAGTTGGGTGGATAGGAGGGAGGAAGGATCTAAAAGGATGGGGAGGGAATGAATAGGTGTAAAATATATTTAAACTTAAAGATCGTTTAATAAAAACAATAAAAATTAATAATACTTAAAAAGTTAAGCAGGTTAAAAAATTCTTGAAATATACTCAGTCCCAGGGTGACCCTCTCTGAAGAGAAAGATGGCACAGGTGCTGAAAGCTGATAACTCTTAGGATGAATCTATGCCTTGGCCATTATGGATGGTCCTGCAGTACACATAAGAGTTCAGGCATCTATTTGACATCCTGGTTTTATCTTCTTTGTCTATGTATTAACTTTAATAATTTTGAGTGGTGCCATTTTTAACATTTTAGAGACCCTCTGTATCATTTGTTATGTAGATAGATTTGTACCCTTACCATCTGTTGGTTACTTGTATGTTTCCCTTTAAGAAATATTTGATCCAATTTTTAATGTGGGATACTTATGTGCTTCCTGTTGATTTATTTTGGTTCCTTACACATTTTCACATTTACCTATGTCAGGTATTTAGTTTTCCAACATTCCCTTATATTCTGTAGGTTGTCTTTGTGTGATGTGAGTTTCTTTTGTTGTATAGAAGCTTTGTAGTTTGATGCAACATCATAGCATTCTACTTTTGTTTTTTGGTTTTTTTTTTACTAATGATTTTGAGATCATATAGAAACAAAGTCATCACTCAGACAAATTTTGTGGAGGACTTTTTTCCACTATCTTTTTCTAGTACTTTGAAAGTTTAATGTCTTGCATTTAAACCTTTGATTATTTTTGATTCCATTTTTATATAAGACTAAACTCATGCATTTATATACACCCAAAGGAATACTATTTAGTTGTGAATAGGCATTTGTGACAACATACCCAGGGGTTGTAATGCTGAGAAAATGAAATAGGCAAGGAAAAACAAATATTGCATGATCTTACTCATACATGGAAGTGACAAGAAAACAAAACAAAACAAACATTGACTTTATGGAAGTAGATAGGAAAACAGTGTTTACCAGAGGTTTAAATTATTTATGGGAGGTGAAAGAGAAGATGTTGTTTGAAGATATGTAGCTAAAGACGAATAGGAAGGATACACTCGAGAGATCTATTATTTCTGCAAGACTGTAGGAGTTATGAAAGTCTTGAAAAAGCGATGCAGTGTGCTTGTCAGTTAGCTAGGTCCGACCATTCTAAGCACTTGCATACTTCCTATACTCAACATTTATATTTATATATTATATCCTATATAGTAAATACATTTTCATTTACCAAACCGATAAATTAAAAGAAGACACATAAACACACTGAGAGCACACTTGGTCAACTTCTAACATAATCCTGGGGACTGAAATCCCATAGTTACAAAGAAATGGATTGAGCTAGCAACCAAAGTGGGGTTGGAAGTAAATCTTTCCCTAGGGGAGTTTCCCCATGAGAGAGACAAACTCAGCATCATGAGAAAACAAGCAGAAGCCAGTTAAACATGCTGGATGTCTCACCCACAAACACTAGATAGTGTATAGGATCCTTTGAGCCACTCAGCTGGTAGTGACTTGTTATTCAGTAAAAGATAAATAGAACATATACCCTTCATGTAAAATTTCTCCAGGCAGTAGCACAATTAAAACGGGTTAAGTTAGATTATGATTATTAACCATTGAAGTAGCAGATGGAAACAGTTAAAATTATTTTCTCTAAGACTTAATTCATAATTATTTTGTGAGCTATAGTGAAATGATGGTTCATAACAGTATAATCTCTAATAAAACAAAGGACTTATGATAAAGCATTAAAACATTTAATGTCAATCAATGACATTAAGGAATACATGCATATATGTATAAATATACACATATACAGAGATCTGTCTATATATAGAACATTGCATATTTTATATACTTACATGTATATATAGTATTAATGTATGTACATAATAGTTATATTTATATTAAAGTTTTATTTAAAAATCATCTAACTGTACTAGATATATTCCAATAAAATGCAGTATGGGACACTGTTTTCCACAGAAAGAGGGAGTCAAATAAATGCATGTATAAAATAAAGTATTATTAATGTAATTATAATTTATGTCAAAGATGTTTTAAAAAGTTTCATCAAAATGTAAACTTTTTTGATTAGAAAGACCTATTCTGTAACATAATTTAGAAAGCACCTTTTAATATCAGGTAATTATTTTAAAATGACCTACTCACCGTCTATGGAGTGGAATGTAGAAGATGGCAGCATCAGGCAATGTTAAGCTACTGGAGGGGGATGAGAAATAGGTTTTCCTTTTTCTGTTGAGTTTATTTTGATTTTCTTCCCTTTCCAGGGTCTGAAGTTTGCTTGAGTGTTCCACTCTTCCTAACTTTTTTTTTTAAATGAAATACTTATATTCATTTTTTTTTTCTTTGTGTTCAGCTTTCCCTCTGAATTTTTTTTTCCATCCCTGTATATCCTTATTCAAGGTCTCTTCCCCCTCCCAACACATCTGATCATTTTTCTTCTCTGCAACTCCACATCCCCTCCCTTGGCAGGGAGCAGACAGTCCTATGGTCACACTGGCCCAATAATGCTTGGATCAGTCTTCACTCCCGGCCAAATCCAGTTTTGTTCCCCCTCCCTCAAGAGTGAGTCAGGTGTTCCTATAGTTGGACTGGGATTTGAAGGGTCAGTCCAGGGTGTTTCTGATCCCAAGCTGTTCAGTGGTTGTGGTTTGCTGCTTGGGCATGTTTGGCTTTTTTTTTCTTGTTTGTTTGTTTAGAGACCACTAGTGAGTGAGTACATCCCCTGCTTATCTCTCTGAGTTTGTGATACTTCGCTCTGGAGGATATTCTCCAAATCCATCCATTTGCCTGTGAATTTTAGGATATCATTTTTTCTTACTGCTGAGTGGTATTCCATTGTGTAGATGTACCACAGTTTGTTAATCCGTTCTTCAGTTGAGGGACATCTAGGTTGTTTCCAGGTTCTTGCTATTACAAATAATGCTGCTATGAACATAGCAGCTAATACCTTTGGAGTGTGAATGTGCCTCTTTAGGGTATACACCCAGAAGTGGTATTGCTGGGTCCTTGGGGAGATTGATTCTCAATTTTCTGAGAAACCTCCATATTGTATTCCAAAGTGGCTGAACAAGCTTACAATCCCACCAACAATCCTGAAAATGTGCTCTTCATCTTTAGCCATCAGAGAAATGCAAATCAAAACAACTTTGAGATACCACCTAACACCTGTTAGATTGGCTAAGATAAAAGGCACAGATGACACTCTTCCTAACTTTAATCAAGTGTTCATTTAATGTCCTTATCTCCACAGTTACAGATTTTTCAAGTGTTTTGGAGCTATTAGAAACCTGGGAGGCTGAGGAAAATTCAGAGCATCAGTTCAGTAAGATGAAAGCTTCCAGGGGGAAACTTGCCTTATGAGCTGAAAGATAATTTTTTTGTTGCTGGCTATTTTTTTCTTTTAATTTGTTTTCAGCAATAAAGCTAATTTTATTGAATATTGAATGTCATTGTTATGTACAAGGTTGTAGTTATAGAAATCATTTTAAATACCATCTTTAAAGGGTTTATGTTTGTTTTTCCATTTTTCAAATGGTCAGTGGCAAAGTGAGGCTGTTTCAAGCCTGGGTGAGACACATAGGGCCTTTTTGTTGGTTCTCACTGCCAGATGGATAGAGGATTTTAAGGGTTTAAGCCAGGGACATGGGGCAAAGCTGAATGGTCCATATGTGGATCTAATGTCTTGTTTGGTCATAACTGTGGCATGCTCTACACAATTGACCTAATTAGATGAGATTTTAAAATATACCACCAAAGGTTTGTTTTAGTATCAGATATAGGTCACTGTTCTCTGGGGACTTTGTGCTTATTTGCCTATCGGCGTTTGCTGAGGTTAAGACAGGAGTTTTTGTTATGTTTGTTTTAACTCATTCTTTTTTTTTTTTTTTTTTTAAAAAATAAAAGCTATCTTTACAAAACCATTAATTTATTTGTTGGACTCCTTAATTTGGAGTATGTTAATTTAAACTTAACAGCAACTCAAATAAGGGTAGGGTAAAATTTATTTTGAGCTACATGTTTAAAAAGTGTTTTCTATTTTTTATAAACTTATAATTAAGGCAGCAAATAGAGAATGCTCTTAATGAGAAAATCTTTTTAAAACCACCTCTATTTGAAAATTAACAATTGAGACATGTATTTCTTCCACAAATTCCTCTCTATTTAATAAATTGGGTGTTAGGAATAAGTGACCTTCAGCTCATTTGCACATTGTGTTGACCTTGCCTGATGTCAAATGATTGGTACAGCCTAGCATTTTCAGATAAGGGCAAGAAGATCACATTCTAAATTCTAAACTTTAAAATCAAGACATTCAGTTATGACTGACAACCAGCATCATTTTAAAGTACTAACAGGACAACCCTACCTTTTGCCTCCTGGAAAATAGGAAAACTCTCTGTATGAAACTTCACTGGTGAGAGAAATTTCTTTGCCATTTATGCCAAAACTGAATTGTGGGCATGGCTAGGCATACTCAGGGAAAGAAAAGAAAAGAAAGGAAAATAAAGGAGCAGAGAGGAATAGAAGAGAAGTGATAAGTGGTATAAATTGAAGGTTAAAAACCTAACACCAACTCCAAGAGTGCCGTTCAGATGACATATCACCACAATGGCTAAGTTTTGCATTTTCTAAAAGCCTATCACTACTGTGAAAGAAGAACATTTTGTTCTGATGTGCCTGGTGCCATAATTTAATCAATGCCTACTATTGTATCTTCTTTAAGCCCACACTTAACAAAAGCTTATTATTTGATTCCTACTTGATTTTCCAAGGAGTAAGCACATAGTGGTTGGATTATTGCCAGTGGTAGAAACATCTGCTGCATTTCTCAGTATAAATAAATAAATAGTTCTCTAAAGATTTCAAAAATTTTGTGAGTTTTTGGTTGAATCTAAAATCTCTACATTTAATTAAATTATGTATATCTCCAAAATCCCACTGCAAGGCAGATTCAGGAACAATGACTCTTGGAGAGGGAACCAAATAGAGTTCACTGTTACCTGATTTTCTTTGGATTGTGCCATCTCTTTAGCTAGTCTCTGTTGTGCTCTGTTCCTCTGCTGAGCACCTAATAGATTATTTTCTAAAGCATGGTATCTAGTATGATGTTTTTAAGTTATAATGATATGATGATTTAATGTAACTTTTGATTCAGCTCTCTGATTTTAAATTATTATCAGTAACATTTTCAATATGTAAGAACATCATCTCAATAATTATATGGCTCCACAAATAATGAAGAATCTAACATTTTCTCTACCATTTCCAGGTAATTTGTTATTTTAGTTGTTTCCTATTTGAGGCCTTCCTTCTCACAGAATTATAGGAATTACTTATTTTAAAATATATGTGAGAATCAAACATTTAACACCAGGGTCTTTGGGAGACATTCATTTGTGGATTAAAAGTGAGTTTTGGAAATGGGATGAGTTCTTTTTAGGTGCTCATCTGTCAACCATCCTGTTCACTTGAGGGCTCCCAAATCTCGGTTTGTGTAAAATGATGATTTCACTTTCTCAGGGTGGCCAGATGTTTTAAGATGATCCCATTCTAATGATGACATTAAAAATTCTGAGCAAGATGAAGCACTCATTGCTTCCAAGAATGGTCAGCAGGAAGATGGCAGTGGAAAGACCACCACACATGTGCATGGAAGGGCTATCTCATGACAATGTGTCTCTTGGAGCTAAAGCTGACAGTTGACTTATTTGTGGATCTAGCCACTGAGGGAGACCATAGAAACAGTTTACTCTCTATCTGGAGAACAAGGAAATGGGACTACCACCAGGAGAGAAGGGTTAGAAGTCTCCTCTTCCTCTTCCCTTTCTCTTCTGTCTTCACCAACAGCCTATCAGGATTACAAGATCAGGTCCTGGGGTCAAATGACAGCTGTGGTAGTATCAGCAACAACAGAGGGAAGGAAAACCCAAGTGGAAAATTTCTTTCTTGAGCTAAAAGAACATGAGAAAAGAATGAAAGAGTGAATGTGAGAGTCCCATTACTGGCTCAACACACAAGAGCAATTGCTGCTTAAACATCAAATCTGAGTTCAGTTCTCAGCTCTCACATGAAAATCTTGGTGTAGTTGCACTTAGTCCCATACTTGTAGCACTATAATTTTAAGTCCTCTAACCTTGTCCTAGATTGAATAAAAGAGCCAGACTCATGGAGAAAAGATAAAGAGGTCTTTTCTGGCTTCTGCTTGTGCATTTTTGCTTACATTCATGCAACACACACACACACACACACAACAATTCCTTTTCTTTTCTGATGTGTTTTCCTGAAGATTTGTGTAATGACTTTTGATTGTAGAACAGTAGAGATTTAAGGTTCTAAGAGGAGCCAAGCTTTTCAGGCCAAGGAGTCTGAAAACAGGTGCTTATATTGGAGATGTACACAGTGTGAAAGAAACTCCACAGAGAATAGCCCTTAAATATTGGGATAAATTGAACTGATGCATTATGAATCTGCAGAGCATATTCAAAGCAGCACATAAAAGTCTTTGAAATGGTAGCAATCATGGCATATGCTCCAGGTTATCTCCCCAAACACATAAGCAAGACAGAGGCAAAGAAACACAACCAACTTAGAAGAGTGAGCTGAGGTTGAAGTCACTGTTGAGAAGGCCAGAGTGGGTCACTGAAGGAATTCCTTATGGGGTATCAAGACACATCACTCTTTCATCTTTGGGGCAAATTTAATAGGACAACAGTCTTACACCATAATATGCAAAATGTTCAGGCAATAATGTGGAACTGTTAAGTTATCGAAAAAAGAATGAAAATTAAAGTCTAAAGTGAAAAATATTATCAAATACCAACTTTGAGATCAGATAGATGTTAGCATTATGAAGAATTACAAAATATGGCATTGTCACATTTTACACAGGAGGTAAAACCTCTTGGATGAATGCTAAGGTAGATGGTCTCAGCAGAGAGACATAGCAGAATCAGTTACAGATACTCAGACTAGAATTCACTGCAGGATACAGCCATTGCCTCTTGTTGCAACCAACTGTCAAAGTTTCTATGAAACTGAGAGGACTGATAACTGAGTTGGATGGAGTGCATGATGTAAAATCACCAAATAATAATAATAATAAAAATCACTGCTACCATCTGAGACTCAAATATTCAAACCACAAACCTACAGCAAACATAATTTTTGTTTGTCTTTGAGACAAAGTCTCATGAACCTAGACAAGCTTTGATGTCACTATGACATAGAGGAGTAGCTTAAACCCCTCCTTCATTTTCCAAGTGCTAGACACATCATATCTAGTTTATTTATTTTTTAACTTTTTTAATTTATTTTTTTTATTTTGTATTTATCAAGAAAAACCGTAAATTGAATTTTAAATGCTGATAAGTTAACAATAACTATAAAGAAAATAAAAATCATAAGCATGATTTATCAAGGGTGATAATGCAAATAATTTGCTACACATAAAATTACTTTGTGTTCTGCTTTCCCTCTGGATTTTTTTTCCTATCCCTGTATATCCCCATTCAAGGTCCCAACCCCTCCCGCCACATCAGGTCATTTTTTCTTTCTCCACAACTCCCCATCCCCTCCCTGGGCAGGCTGCAGACAGTCCCATGGTCCCACTGATCCAATAAAGCTTAGTTCCGTCTCCACTCCTGGCAAATCTAGTTTTGTCCCCTCTCCCTCAAGAGTGAGTCAGGTGTTCCTATAGTTGGACTGGGGTTTGAAGGGTCAGTCCAGGGTGTTACTGATCCCAAGCTGTTTAGTGGTTGTGGTTTGCTGCTTGGGCATGTTTGGCTTTTTTTCTTGTTTGTTTGTTTAGAGACCACTAGTGAGTGAGTACATCCCCTGCTTATCTCTCTGAGTATGTGAGTAAAAGAGCCAGACTCATGGAGAAAAGATAAAGAGGTCTTTTCTGTATTGAGTACTACTCAGGAGGATAGTCTCCAAATTCATCCATTTGCCTGTGAATTTTAGGATATCATTTTTTCTTACTGCTGAGTAGTATTTCATTGTGTAGATGTACCTCAGTTTGTTAATCCATTCTTCAGTTGAGGGACATCTAGGTTGTTTCCAGGTTCTTGCTATTACAAATAATGCTGCTATGAACATAGTTGAGCTAATACCTTTGGAGTGTGACTGTCTATCTTTACGGTATACATCCAGAAGTGATATTGCTGGGTCCTTGGGGAGATTGATTCTCAAATTTCTGAGAAACCTCCATATTGCATTCCAAAGTGGCTGAACAAGCTTACACTGCCACCAACAATGGAGTAGTGTTCCCCTTGATCCACATCCTCTCCAACATAGGCTGTCACCTGTGCCTTTTATCTTAGCCAATCTAACAGGTGTTAGGTAGTATCTCAAAGATGTTTTGATTTGCATTTCTCTGATGGCTAAAGATGAAGAGCACTTTTTCAGGTGCCTTTCAGTCATTCGTAATTCCTCTGCTGAGAATTCCCTTTTTAGATCTGTACCCCATTTTTTGATAGGGTTATTGAAGGTTTGGGGCTCTAAATTCTTGAGCTCTTTATATACCTTAGAGATCAGTCCTCTGTCACTTGTAGGGTTGGTGAAAATCTTCTCCCGTTCTGTAGGCTGGCATTTTGTCCTATTGACAGTGTCCTTGGCTTTGCAGAAGCTTCCCAGCTTCAGGAGATCCCACTTATTGATTGTTGGTCTTAGTGCCTGTGCCACTGGTGTTATATTTAGGAAGTGGTCGCCTGTGCCAATTTGTAGAAGTGTATTTCCCACTTTCTTTTCTATCAAGTTCAAAGTGGTTGGGGTT